>CM034357.1:40703750-40788316 GCA_019925275.1 Mytilus edulis | reverse complement strand
AATGGAAAAAAAAGATTTAATTCTATTATGCAATAACAAGCAGTTCGGGAAGTCCATACAGTTTCACATTGTATTGTTATTTTTATGATTTTGAGATATGCTTAGTTTAAATTTTTTTAAAGCATTTAATAAAACATAGGTTGCCCTGCTTGTTTGGAGGTAACGGAAATTTCCCTGAATCATCTTTTGAAGAATTTATACAGCTAGCATTTTCAGTTATAAATCAGCCAAATTGGTTTTATTCAAATCTATGATAAATGTGCATTAGTGAAATATTAAATTACATGTCAGCAGTCTTGTTTCCTTTTCAAATCTGATAGAACATTCATATTTATACATGACAAAATAGGTTACATTTGTCAATCTTTATTGAGCAATTTTACAAGTTTCTTGAATTGCAAATTTTCTCATACTTTTTAATATATGAGTCACCTTTAATTGGCAATTTTGAAAAATGTATATAAAAAGCCAGTGTTACCCTGCTTATTTAAGAGAAATCTTAAAATATTGTTATAAATATGTTCCAGGAAATTGAATTCCCCATTTGTAACCTGATGTTATGCTTTTCCACATTTTACGTCTCCTGCATAATTCTAAAGGAAGGGAAGCATTCCTAAAATTCTTGAAAAAAAAAGATTTTTTCCTGTATCATTTAAAAACTTTTGTATCTGATTCAATGGGTATTTTTATCCAGAAAATGTATAAAATATTTGCCACTGGACGTTAAGCAACCAACAATCAATCAATGGTTAAATCTGCACAATTATAGAATTTAAGATTGAAAGTCCTGTCATAAGATTAAGATATAAAGAAGTTATCATAAACAAAACCAGTAACGGAATGTTAGATTGAACATAATTTATCCTTTTTAGCAAACTTTTTCAGTTTTTCTGTACTCTTAAGTTCCAATTTGATAAATGTTTGTAAAGTTTCCAAATCACAGATTTAGACACAACAAAGATAACCTTTTGGATATACATCCTTGAAATGTTTCCAAAATCCTCGTTTTTTTAATGCAAATATTTCAAATTTAATACTCTGCAACATCTTTCAACAGATTAGACAAACAAACTAATCTACAAAAAATTAGGAAATTCTTCCTTGATGAATACAAATTCTGACTCAAACACTCAAGACAAAAATCAATATAACGCTGAATCATCAAATTATGTAACAGCTTGGGACTCCAATTTCAATATTGGATGTCAGAATATTAAAATCTATAAATACCTGCTATGGAAAAGTTTTAACAAAAGTACAAAAAACACAACTTTGTAATCACAATAAATATGGTGAAAGGGAGATAATTCATCTTGAAAAATTATGACAGCTATCATGAACTGCCTCCCATTAGACACTCTTCACAAATACTTCTGTTAAATTGATTGCATGTGTGAAGCTAACAATGCATTATTTGAATTGCACACCAAATTTTACATGCATCTTAGTAGTTTTTGCTTAAGCATGTTGATACGAAAAATTATTTAAAGTTGAAGTGCAAATAAATTAAAATTTACTGCACATACTGCAACCATCTTTCAATTCTAGGGAAGACATGTTGTATATTTTATGTACTTAAGGGTCGTCTGGTATCACAGCAAGGGATGATTAATTATGTAACTCTTACATAATAGGAAGATATAACATTAGTTTTTACAAATTTATTTGAAAGCCTAAAAGATAATGTCGAAATCAATAAAAAGCTTTCAAATGTAAAACAATAAATAGAGATAAATCTTAGAAGGTAATTTATTTTTACTTTTAGTCAGCAATTATTGTTATCAGTTGGAAGGTTTTCAACTTTGTATAATTTGTTTGTTTACCTCACATGGCGAATTAAATTATTTTTTACAAACTGGAACACTGCCACTGGCAAAGGTGTTCTAATTTTTTAACTGTAAAGCATGGTTCTTAAAGTGCAAGCTTGGACTTGTTTTTAAAGGGAAAACAGATGTGCAGAAATTTCTAAAAATGATCAATCTAAGGAGAAGAAACTCCAAAATGTAGATTTGAATTTCGAAAAAGACATCTTTAACTTACAAATGTAGCGGTAATTATTAGACCTCATTTCATATTTGTCAAATAGTCGCAGAAGATATGAAATCACTACCACACCCCCCCCCCCCCCGCCTCCTTAAAAAAAATAAGAATACTGACAAAAAGATGCCTTTCTCTGACAAGAAAAATATGTGACCATATCCAATTGTCATGAAAACCATAGTTTGGCATTATATTTGAACAGGTGACACCATAATGAACATGTGTACTAAGTTTTATGTTGATATGATAACAACTAAGGGCTATTCCAGAAAAAAATGTATGGGGGGGGGGGGGGGGATTGGAAGGCACATTATGTTAATAATACATGGGTGATGGGTATCAGAGCAACTTTTCACACTATAATGCACTATAATTCTCAATTACAATTGTCTGGGTGGCGGGTGCTGACAAAAACTACCTTCCAACCCCCCATACATTTTTTTCTGGAATAGCCCTAAGGCATATCTATTGTAAAATTAGTATAAACCATGGGGTGCAATGTTCAATTCTAACAAGAAAATATATTCAAAATTTATTACAAGTTGGATGGAAAAATTTAAATTCGGCACACTGAAACTGGCAACAAGTTTATCTATGTTTGAGATAGCATGAGTATAAAATTGGACTTCATGGCAGATTTACGTCAGTTAAGCAATTGTAAACTTCAGTATTCTCAGATCGAATTATAATAGTGTGGATTCATCATCTATACATTTCATGGGTACAGGTAAACCATGAAAATTAATGTTCAACGAACAATGGAATATTTTCCGCCAAACCACAAAATTAAATATCAACAATAATGTATGTTTTCCTTAATTCACAAAATTGGTACCCACGAAACTAAATGAATCTTACAGTGCCTTAAGTCTGTCCATCAGCATTAACTCTTACTGGTTTGACTGCCTTTTTCTTCAATTGAAACCTCTGACCTTATGACCAGAATATTTAGATTTTTTCAAGTTCTCTTATGTAAACCTGAATGTCTTATATACAGTAAAAATAAATCCTACTAAAATACTCACTTCAGTTCTGGTACTGATGACTTGACAGGAGGCTTATAGTGTGAAGCATCTAACTGTTTCAACAAATAACGATTTGACTCAAGTAAACTCTGAAAAGTGCAACGTTTTCTTTACTTGATGAAAAATAACCCAAACCAATTATACCAGAAAATTTTGTTTATTACAGTCATTGCAGATAAAAAGAAATCAGATGGCATAGGCTGTCTGATAACATTTTACTTATTGGAATGTATTCTATGAGATATTGTCATTGATTGTAATTTTGAATGGACAATTTCATTACAATTGTAATGTATTCTATGAGATATTGTCATTGATTGTAATTTTGAATGGACAATTTCATTACAATTGTAATGTATTCTATGAGATATTGTCATTGATTGTAATTTTGAATAGACAATTTCATTACAATTATAATGTATTCTATGAGATATTGTCATTGATTGTAATTTTGAATAGACAATTTCATTACAATTGTAATGTATTCTATGAGATATTGTCATTGATTGTAATTTTGAATAGACAATTTCATTACAATTGTAATGTATTCTATGAGATATTGTCATTGATTGTAATTTTGAATAGACAATTTCATTACAATTGTAATGTATTCTATGAGATATTGTCATTGATTGTAATTTTAAATAGACAATTTCATTACATTACCACCTTGCAGTTTGTTGAAATTGAGCAGACCAATTTTTTTAATCAGAAGTTCATAAAATAGTTCACACAATTTTTTTCTATTTCATATTTCATTTCATTATAATATATTATCATATATCATGCCAAATTTCTCATACCTACATAGGCAATACAAAATAAATAAAATATATTTTTTAGACTCATCAAAAATTAAAATAATGGTTGCTGTAAATAATTTTTAAAGTTAGTGACAAACTTACTGGTGTATTCAGTATAGATCTTTGTAACTGTATCATTTTCCTATCTCTTTCTAATCTAGTTTTACTCTGAAATACAATAAATGCAAAATAAACATATTTTACAGATTTTTTTAAAGAGTTTTTCATTTAATTTGTTACATCAAAGTCTCTCTTTACCTAATTTCTGTTTTATGTGAAAGTACTTTTCAGAGTAGATTCCATTTTTTGGGGGAAATCCACAAAATAGTTGCAAAACAAAAAAGAAAATTTACTGATCTCAATTCAGATATCATCAGTTTTATTTTCATTTTATCTTTTGTTATACCTTGTCTTGCAGTCATACAAATTTTGAGCACTATTATTGTACTCAGACTCAAAAATGAACAAATCAAAACACTGGATTTGGTGTTAAGTGCACACAATCTATCGAAGGGAAACTAGAAGTTTGGACACCACTAAAAAAAAAAATTCCTGATTTAAATTCTTTTGTTGAATGTGTTGGCTGGTGGCGATTGTTTTTATATATTCAAGGGTGTTTGATTTGTTCTTTAATATCTGTTATCAGTTTCTAACAAAATATTTAAGGAATGACTGTAATATTTTTTCTGTCTATGAAGAAATAACATAAACAAGAGGCTCTCAAGAGCCTGAATCGCTCACCTTAATTCTTTTGGTTAAATCTCTCATCAATGATTATTTTGGCTTTTCAATTTATTTAAATGTTTTTTGGATCGTCCTATTTTCTTCAAAAGCCAAAAAAAATAATCATTTTCTCCTATGTTCTATTTTAGCCATAGGAGCTATGTTTCTTGACATACAAGGAAATAAAATATAAAATTTATACTAGATACTCTGAAACTCATTTAGCCTAAGTTTGGCTGAAATTGATACAGCAGTTTCAAAGGAGAAGATTTTTTAAAGTAAGTCAACATGATGAACAAATTGTGAAAAAAGTCTTTAAAGGGCAATAACTCCTTAAGGGGTCAATTGACAATTTTGGTCAAATTGACTTAATTGAAAATCTTACTTTGCTGAACATTATTGCTGTTTACAGTTTATTTCTATCTATAATTATATTCAAGATAATAAACAAAAAACAGCAAAATTTCCTTAAAATTATCAATTCAGGGGCAGCAACCCAACAACAGGTTGTCTGATTCATCTGAAAATTTTGACCTGATAAACAATATTACCCAACGTCAGATTTGCTCTAAATGCTTTGGTTTTTGAGTTATAAGCCAAAAACTGCATTTGACCCCTATGTTCTATTTTTAGCAATGGCGACCATGTTTGTTGATAGATCCTAACTTCGGATACAATTTACAAACTAGATACCCTAAGGAACATTCAGTTAAAGTTTGGAAGTATTTGGCCCAGTAGTTTCAGAGGAGAAGATTTTTGTAAAAGATTACTAAGATTTACGAAAAATGGTTAAAAATTGACTATAAAGGGCAATAACTCCTAAAGGGGTCACCTGACCATTTCCGTCATGTTGACTTATTTGTAAATCTTACTTTGCTGAACATTATTCCTGTTTACAGTTTATCTCTATAATAATATTCAAGATAATAACCAAAAACAGCAAAATTTCCTTAAATTACCAATTCAGGGGCAGCAACCCAACAACAGGTTGTGTGATTCATCTGAAAATTTCAGGGCAAATAGATCTTGACCTGATAAACCATATTACCCCCATGTCAGATTTGCTCTAAATGCTTTGGTTTTTGAGTTATAAGCCAAAAACTGCATTTGACCCCTATGTTCTATTTTTAGCAATGGCAACCATGTTTGTTGATAGATCAAAACTTCGGATACAATTTATAAATAAGATACCCTAAGGAACATTCAGTTAAAGTTTGAAAGTATTTGGCCCAGTAGTTTCAGAGGAGAAGATTCTTGAAATAGTTTACGACGACAGACGACGACGGACGCCAAGTGATGGCATAAGCTCACTTGTCCCTTCGGGACAGGTGAGCTAAAAATGTGGTGCACAATGAATAACGTGTGTAGCGGGTTATTTAACAGTTGGCTTTATAAATATTTTGATATGAGCGTCACTGATGAGTCTTATGTAGACGAAACGCACGTCTGACGTACTAAATTATAATCCTGGTACCTTTGATAACTATTGAATAGACTGAAAAAATATTACAGTTATTTCTTAAATTCCAATAAAACGGGCGTAAATCATGAAAAAACCCATTGATGACGTCATGGTTACATGACAGAATTGTGTCTATGATATGATAAACAAAATGATGTCAGCCAATCAGAAGATGTGTTACATCCAAAATCAAATTATTATGGTATGGAAATAAAAAAAGATTTCTGAAAATCAATATTACCTCTTGTATATGTTTGTTGAGAACTTTGAGGTACTGTATAGAATTGGCAAGATCAGCTCTATCCTGGTGACTCTTGGGTGTGTGACATTCAAACCAGCTTAACAAGGTCACATACTCCTGTATACGTCTCCCTGGTAACAGCAGCAGTTCCTGAAGGCTGTAGTAAATGACAGAATTAAATATACACACTCAATAGTCTAATATTTCTGTATAACTTACAAATATACATTGGACTGCCAGAAATACGAAAAGTACCTCAATATCAAGTGCTGTAAGGAAAACAAGTCTTTTTCAGGGTCTGCAATATGTTCTTACTTCAGGTTGAATGGTTGTATATAAAGATATCAGAATATCAGGAATTTTAAAGATCTTTATATTATGTTGAATGAAACTTTTGATATATGCATGGAACTTAAAATAGTATTTTTTTTCTATTCTATGCTTAACATTTTGAGAAGTCAATTATTATTCATATGGATCTTTATTGTAATTCATTAATAAATAATAATTCAACTGAGAAAAAACAAGTTTCATAATAAGGCTGCAAGGTTACGCTATATAAAGTCTACTTACGTCATCATTTTAAGTTCTGGGATCCGTTCATTATGTTTAAGGAAAGCTCTAAATGATGGCATGGTTTCTTTTGTTCTCTCTATGCACTGTAAAATCACATCGTAATTGTTTACAAAGTTTGTATACAATTTTAAATGTGTACAAAATTTAACAAAGATGTCTCCTAGACAGGAATTCATTGGATCCCAGTCAGCTGTACGGTTCTTCAGATTTTCAACTAGTTCTCTACAAAATCAAAGGAAAAAGATTCATTAGGCCACAATTAAAAATATTTTGGTTTGCCCAAACCCTACCCAAAGGTTGAGACAGTGGGTAGGTAGGTAGGCATTTTCTTTTTTTTCAAAAAAAGAAATTGAAGTATCGGGTGTTTATTAGTCTTCATGCCTATCTAATTAAAAAAAAACTTCTTCAAATCAGGACAATAAAAGAATTTGAGTAGGCATCTTTTTTCTGGGTAGGAAGGGTTTGGGCAAACAAACCTATTCTTTTTTATGGACTTATAAAACAAATGTCTTAAACATGAATGTTTAGCATTTTCAGATCTTAAAGTTATACTAGCCTGAAGATTTCTATTAATACAGGGAACCTATAGACTAAATCCTTTTCTTAACAGAATTTTGTTCAAATTAGATATGTTTGGTTTTCAATGATATGCCTGCATGCCCCAATATGCAAAATTTTACAACTTTGAGGGAAATAGTGATAAAAATAGTAGTCCCTAAAACCTGAAGTTTGTTATTTTTGATAGCAACTTAATGCTATAATGCCTGTTTACGTGTGCACAGATTAATGTTTATATGTTGTTAAAATACAGAAGATTTTGTCAACTTTCCCCAGATTTTATCTTTGCCCTATTTCAAGTGGAAATTTCAATATCAGTACGTTTATTTTTTTGATTATTAATTTCTGTAAAAATAGTGACTTACTTGCTAATATCACAGATCATCATTAAGTCTGTGAAAATAATCTGTACATTCTGGTAACTGGCAATAGCTCTGTAAATGAACAAAAATAAAGTCAGGAAAATAACATAAACTGTCCTTTATAACAAAATGAGTTATAAGCATAGATCTGTTAAAAATATTGATTCTGAATAAGAAAGACTGTAAAATACAATACATTTTGTTAACAGATTTGTTTTCTTGAAATATGAATGATATTTTTTTTGGTTTTTTTAAATAGCAGCTGAAAGGAGTAGGTAAGGGTCGATTTTGGCCTCAAATTTCAGGTTCATCTGACGAAAGATTTTGAACACTTTTTAAACACTTAAGTGTCTATTTCAGATGATTCAATTAGTGTATGTGAAAGATTTTAACTGATTTAGTCATTAAAAACGCTCCGATTCAAGCTTAAGGAGGCTCGCGGGTATAAGATTTTCAGAAAAAAAATAAAAATTAATTTTTCATTACAAATTTTATTGATTACCTTAAGTAGCTGTTACTTTATCATATGGTACAAAAATCACTCCAAAAAATCAATTCGTGTTGGCCCCAGCGGACTTTTAAAATGTAGATGTCATTGAAAAAGCTTCAAATTATCTCCCTTTGGTGCAAAAATGCCATTTTTTGGCATAAAAATTGAAATATCTTTTTTAACTCATCGGTGACCTATATTTTTTATTGCTGTTTTCGAATAAGCTGTACATAGACTAAATAATTGTAAAATTTTTGCGATTTCTGTAATTTAGTTCTTTTTTTATTTCGATATTGCCGCTATTTCTCCTATTAGTTCAACAGAAAAAAAGGACATTAACAAAAATGTATGCTCCTTTCGAAGGCAGATTGTGAGCGTAAATGAACGGTGACCCCATTTTTTTATTTCATTTTTCTATTAAGTATAAGATAAAGTTCATTTATAGAAAAATATAGAGAAATCCTATATTAAATAAAAAATTTCATTTAGACCCGCGAGCCCCCTTAAATATGAAAAATCTATCAAATATGCCAAAAAATGTCACTTTTCAGACGTTTTTTGTCAAATGAAAGTGGTCGCATCTGTGTTCATCCTCAACCTTTATATATGTTATGTATAATCATCAAATACAACTTACATTTCAATATTAAGAATGAACACAAATGCGGCCACTTTCATTTAAGACGGAAACCGTCTAAAATTTAACAAAAATTCTAAAATTGTGAAGATTTCAGTAATTAAGCCTGACTTAATGATGCTAGTACCTGATATATGTGCATTGTATTGTCAAAAACAGCCCATATTTATGAAGCAGAAGCATTCTACTTTCGAATAAATACCTAAAAGTTCACATTTTAACCATTTTGTAAAACTGCTATATTTTGGGGCCAAAAAGGGGTCTTACCGGACCTACTCCTTTCATATAAATATGTAACATTTCTGAAGCAAACTTTCAGCTCATCAAATTAAAGAGAAATGACTGTAATTGGAAAAAGTCTAACACCTGCAACTACTTTTGTGCACAAAAATGTATTAAAAGCAGAAAAATTTACAGAAGGATAGACATAAAAACATGGCATTATATCAGTTTCAGCATAAGTATATATTTTTTATAGCTACAAAAGCCATTATGATTGGTGGACAAAAATCAAATTTAAATTTTAGAGCTATGAAATTTCAGGTGGTCTAGTTCTTAACAAGCCCAGTGGTTGTTTTTGTCATTGGTTTTAGAAATAGCTGAAACATGCTAGACACAAAGTAAGAAGTCTTGAGGAAAATGAGATGATAAAAGCAACAATTGCAAAAACCCACCTGTTAGAGTTGAGTGAACTTTTGAGAGGTCTGACATAGATATGTTTAATACCCTTCAATATCCTGTAGTATTCTACTTCACTGGAGGTTATCTCTAAAGCTATAGGTGTTCTCTTTTCTGGGTTTTCACTGTACTTCTCAGATGTCTGAAATATTCAAAATTACACTAAACTGCATTTATAACATTTTAAAAAGCCAACATCAGTACAGTTCAGACTTTAGCATCTTTTATTCAAATATAGGCAAACATGAGATTTTTCACCTTTTTCATTGAATTATCAATATATTTTCTAAACTTTAGGTGATTCAAAGCTTAACAGTGTTTGCACTGGTTCATCATTGAAGACAATATGTGCCTTCTTGATGTTCATCTTTATTGATTTTTTGTTGAACTGTCTATACAAAACTATGCTAAGCTAAAAAATTGTCCCACAACTGTTTATAATGAATTCATTTAATTTGTGGTACCAATTTTGGTGAATAAAATGTTATGTGACTTACTAGTTAACTCAGAAACTCAGTAATTCATTTCTCAAAGCCCCCTAAAAAAATCCTTGAAAAATACATGCTCTTCACAGTATAAGTTTATCTAGCATTATCAAGCAAGGAGTATCCAAAATAAGATTTCCTATCATCTTGTTTGTTTACATTTTATGATTATCATTGGTCATCTGATTGAGATTTATCTTCTTGCTTGAGCTGGTACAAGTTGAGATGACCAATGATAATCTGTTTATGGCTATTTTACCTACGACTATGTTGTTTATTTTATTGACAACGGCAACATGCACGCTTAGTTTCTGGCGATAATTTTTTCATATCACTCTACTGTGATGAGAAAGGAAATTATCAGTCAGTAAAGTCAAAGGAAAATTTTGTCAAATAGCAATAATAAACAATTATCATCAATATATAAAATCTTACAAGTCTTTGATATCTGCCTGGTGCAATTGTCATACTACCAAATGTCACTCTCAGATTTTCTGTTTGTCTTATCATCTTATTTTTCTTTTCTCTTCTCTGTCTTCTCTGGACATATTTCTCACTTCTTTCTGTCTGTGCCTTTTCAGATACCGGAGAATCAGCTGAATATAAAAAAAGAATAATTTTTATTATATTTTCAAGCATAAAAATGAAGTAACCTACTTAACACTACAATAAAATACTAGTCTAGCTCACTCCTGTCTATAAATTTGTTTTCTTCTTCTGATTCTAACCTTCTTCACTGTCTTTTTGCAATTACTTTATTAATTTCAAAATATTATGCATATGGTATGAGTTTTGCTCATTGTTGAAGATCATCCTCTGGTGGACATTTGACCCATTGGCACTCATAAAACCTTGTCTTATCTTTATAGCAGTCATATGAAACTTTAGATTAAAACATAAAAAAGACTTAATAAATATGTTTTATGTATTAAAATGGCTGTTTCACTGTAAAATAAGTGTTTGTGAACGTTCTTGCAAAAGAAAATCCTTTAAGGCTTTATATTATCAAAATCTTTAAAAATGTAATGCTATTAAATTTCCATACAATAATTGGCCATTATTAACCTGTATGTGGTGACCTTAACAATGAGACTATTGGTTAGAATTTTGACCACTGCACAGCATGAGTGTGAGTGGAAAACTGTGATCACAGAATGTAAACAAATTAATGTGCACTGGAATATTAATGTAAATAATAATAACTCATTCTTAAAGAACAAATTTAATACAACAATCAGCTTTAATTGTAAATTGGATTGTCTTACGTGGTCTCATGGTCTCCCCATCCCCCACAGAATCTCTGAAATCCTTGTCATCTTTGTATTCTGTGCGTGGTTTCATGGTCTCCCCCTCCTCTACAAAAGCTGGGTCATCTTCATCATCTTTATGTTCCTTCTCAGCATGACCATTAATTTTCTCCACCTCCTCATCAGGGGTGGGGCCTCTATCTTCCTCATCCTCCTCATCCGATTCGTCATAGTCGTCATGTGACACCTGTTGGTAAAAGTTCAATATTCATGTAGTTGCTTTAAATTATGAATTTTCAAAAATTGGTATTATGATTTTTGAAAATTTATTATGATATGTATGTAAACACAATGGACGTGTTCACCTTACAAGAGTTCTATGGACCAAATATAATTCAACTATAATTCTTAATTACTGAAAAATGGACTGATATGCATAAAACCACTCAAGTTTAGATATCCAATTATATTACTCATTTATTGTAAAAACATATAAAAAAATCTGTCCGTTCAGAAACAAGTCTTTTAAAACTGACATATCTTTATGCATACAGGCCCTGATCTCTACACATAAAAATGAACACTGATCATTGAACTATGAAAGTGAGGTAATGATTAGAGGTCTCATATAAAATGAAGTGCCTTCTTTAAAACTCATGCAGAATAACTTACCCTCTGTTGTGTTGAGGTGAATGTCAAGTCTTCCACTCCAGCTTTATTTAGCAGAAACTTTCCCAAAAATTCAAGTGGATTTACCTTAGAATAAAGAAACTAAATTATATGTAAGTTCAGAAATTTTTGCAACATTCTTAATACTGCGAAAGTGTTACAGGATAGTATTGCAATAATTAATGAATTTCAATTCTAATTGCACTATTGTATGCAGTATTTCTTGTGTTAAATATCAATATGACCATAAAATAGACACAGTAAATTTACATTTAATACAAATGGAACAAAAATACTACTGCATTTATTCAGAGAATACATTAATTGGTCATAAAAAAAAGAGGGAAATGAATTTTGCTTAATCATTTTGTATATAATTATCTGCATATCTATTCTTTCAAAGCTCTTGCACTTTTTTTTTATTCTATTCTAGTTCTATGAAGATCTTTTTTTTTTTTTTAAATTAAATCATATGCTATATCTGTATGGCATTACTGGCAGAGTAAAGTTACTTGTATTCACGTCATTCTGACACAGAAACTAAGTTTCTACAAAAACTAAAAAAAAGGCTTACAGAATCATTTTCTCCTAACTCTAGAAGAGCTTCTGACAATGTCTTGGTAATATCTTTATTCCCATGGATTCTGGTCTGTCCCATTACATCAAATACTATCTGACCTACAAAACACACATTTAAAATGTCAGGTAACGGTAAAGATTGTACCCTTAAAACCCTGCTGCATTTGTATGCATCTGTCCTAAGTCAGTAATCTAATGTACAGTAAGTTGTCCTTTGTTGATGTGGTTCATAAATGTTTCTTGTTTTTTATATAGATTAAACCGTTTCCTGTTTGAATGGTTTTATACTAGCTATTTTGGGGGATTTTATAGCTTGCTGTTTGGTGTGAGCTAAGGCTCTATGTTGAAGACCATACTTTGACCTATAATGGCTTTTTTTTACAAATTGTGACTAGGATGGAGAGTTGTCTCATTGGCACTTGTAACACATCTTCTTATACCTTAAAAAAATTAACATATGATAAGTATGTTTCAAGAGATTTTTATATCTCCAATTTCCACTTTCTTTGTCCAATAAGTACATGCATAATTTGTTGACAACTTATCTTTGAACATATATTTAAAAATATCATCAATATTTTGTGGATCACTATCCTAGACAATCAAATTTTGTTTTGCTTTTGTTTTTCTTGAAGATACAAAAATATCTAGATGTTAGCAACTAAATATAAATATCCACTAAAATTATGAACAACATTGATGTAAATTTAGAAACCAAAATGTTCCTTCTACAGTCATGTAAAGTTGAGACCACATACAATATCCCCCCAAACCCCTTTTTATGTTTATATTGTTCAAAAGCAGTGCATATTTCTACATTTACCAGTAAGCTGTGACACTATGTCCTTGTGTGTCCTATCAAAGAATGGTGTCAGTTGTTCCTTACAAACCCTCAGTGCTTCTTTGGCTTGTCCTGCAGTGTTAGCCCACACATCAAGTTTACTTTGACAGAAATAGGCTGTTGTTGGAGAACCATCAGCATATGGTAAAAGCCACTCTGTGTTAACTAAAGAAACAGAAATGAATGGATAAGTTTAAGTCAAAATTTTATTCTTTTATCCAAGCAACCTAACTCATTCAATCAAACAAACTGCAGTAATTCATCTGTTGAAAAAACATTACAGAAAACTTAGTAGTCCTACAATCTTCAATAATTCATTTGATGAAAAAAACTTTGCAAGTTTTGATAAAATTTGGAAATTAACCTCTTTATAAAATTTATTAGTTATTAAAAGCATTTAACTAGCTTTCAGTAAATATGAGTACTCAAAAATATTAGTTGTTTTTTTGTGCTTTGTGTCAATCTGATGAGTTATGCAATGCTCAACTGATTTTTACAGTTTGTTATAATTTTTTGCTATTTTAACTCGGTCACAAGTTAGAGTGAGGGTCGAGTGCACACAAACATGATTCATCCTTTCAAGTCAGGAGCCTGTAAGTCAGTGGTTGTACTTAGCTACTGTCTGCCATATTTGTTTATAGTTTATTGTTTTGTTATAAATCAGCTCATTGTTTTTTAGTTTGACATTTTGTCATGTCCATTGGTCAGGCTTCTTATATCTTATAGTTTGATATGCTCATTGTTGAAGGACATAATAGTTCAATAGATTTTTGGTTGCATAAATCATGAGTTTTAACATAAAATGTTAGCTAATAAAACTTTTAAGATTTTTAAATCAAACTGATTGTGGCAAAAAAAAATATTGATGGCATTAAAACTGGATTTCTAACTATTTCATGAAATACTTACTATGATTATACTGTCCAATAATACCAGTAGGGCTGGAGAAAAATACACCGGTCAATCTGGTCAGCTGAATCAGTAGGTCTAATCCAGGCTCTAAAAAACATATTAATTATATAGTGTAACAAACAAATTTCTGTTTTTACCATTATATTCTGGTCTAATTCTACATAAACAATATTCAGCTTTAACAATTTTTAACCCATTAACAATAATTCCATTACACATTATATACACAATCATTGATTTGACCTTTTTTTAATGAATAAATCACATGCATGTTTAATTATCACATATTATAAACCAGTAAAAAAAAAAATTCACCAGAAGCAGCCATTGGACTGAATATATGGAACTGTCCTCCATCACTCTCATCAACAATGTGACTGGCTACATCTTCAAAGAACTCTCTTACAATGGCAAGGTCAAAGGTCTCTGCATTCACACTACAATTCTCCACTAGTTTTATATCTCCTGGCTGTTCATAATGAGTAAATATTCCTATACTCCTACAATCAACAGTAATTAATACAATAAAAAAGGTATAACAAATGTATCTGTACACATAGCAAAATAATCATGAATCTTTTACAACCGTTAAACATAGGGCTCAAATTTCTGATATTTTAAGAAATGGAGAATATTGCGTAAACTGTTCTATAGAGATTTTGTTCGATAATTTTTACATTTGCATTCATACCACATCTATTTATATCATATAAAACTAATAAACAAGAATGTGTCCATCGACACGATGCCCTGCTTGCACTATCATTTTCTATGTTCAGTTGACCGTGAAATTGGGATACAAACTCTAATTTGACATTAAAATTAGAAAGATCATATCATAGGGAACATGTGTACTAAGGGCTGTTCCATTAAAACATACATGGTACACATGGAAGGCACTTTGAAAACAGAGTACCCACTCATAGAAGCGATTTAGTGTCCTTTATAATTTTTAACCTGTTCCAACAATATTTCGCATCCACCCATAGTGTCAAATTTAAGTTGCCTTCCCTGGGTCCCATGTATGTTTTTATGACACAGCCCTAAGTGTCAAGTTGATGATTTGTCTCAAAAACAGTATCTTTATGGTACTTACTTGGCTCTTCTTCCATCTAATTCTTTCTGTAATTTGAACATCAAAGTTTGTGCTGTAGTTCCCTCATATTCATATACTATAGGTATCACTCCAAACAGGACAGCATCCACTATCAACTGTAAACAATTATTGATAAATATACAATATAAGGTCAATGAAAGATAAATATAAACTTTTTTGTATGAGGCTGATAAACTGGGGAAGAGCGAGGTTCTACTCAGCCCTTCCCCAGTTTTGCGCGGAGTACAAAAAAGTTTATATTTTTATGATATTGACCTTATATTGTTTGTATACTGCAAATTAAATTAATACATTGATGACTTTTAAATCGTAACACAAATGTCAAGCCCACTTTCATTCCTTAATGGACCTCTGATTGTGAAGAAAGTTTTCCATGATGAAATTGACATTGCACAAAATATAGCTGTGTTACTATTTTTAGGAAATAAACACAAATAGTTGCAGTATAAATCTATTTTACTTCTGTAATTCTTTGTTTCAGATAACATTATAGAAATGTGCATCGGGTGCATTAAGTTTGGTATCATTGAATTTTATTTCATCATACTGATTTTATTCAATTATATTAATTGTCATTGTTAATTTATTCTTGAAGATTATTATAAGATTATTCAACAAGGATTTATTTAAACACTTGTTAAATTTTGTGAACTTATTTTTCATTGATTCAAACATTGAATTCAACTACGGATGTATTCAAATTGGTGGTACATTGTATTATTCCTATCACTACCCCCATTAAAACTGTTAACTATGATATTCACATCAACAAATGAAAATTGTCAGAAAAACAGAAATGCAAAATGTTTGTTTGGTTGGTTATACACTAAACTGAAAGCTGTAGCCTTTTAACAATTATCAAGCTATAATGTCACTATGTCGGTCCAACTTACAATTTTGAAGTGTTGTTGTTGTAAATGTTTTAACAATTTTAAAGTTGCAAAAGATATTTATATGTATACTTACATCGGCAGCAGGAACTCTGGATGATATAAACACCACCCTAGGGGCATCAGTCACTGCTAAATCCCCAGCCACACCCATTGTATGTTGTGTGACCATCAGACCTTTGTACAAAGTCATGGCATTCATTGTATCCAAAACTCCACCTGTTCTGTCTTGTCTTAAAAAAAAATAACAAATTATTAGCGATAGAAATATATTTACTGTATGTTGCATCTCCATTACAATTTAACGGAATCGACACAGTGTCTCAATTAATGAAACAAAATAACTTCAAGCACATAAAAACATTAAAAGCAAAGGCATAGTGCTGTCATTGCTGTTCTACATCTTTAAGTCACACATGAGGTCTTCAACAAGGAGCAAAAAACCTAATTGCAAGTTGAAGATACTTCCTAGCACCAATTTGAGTGGATTTTTTAAAACTTTTCTATAATTAATTTTAATAATGTTATCATTTACTATATTGTATTTGGCCAAGTTTGGATAGAACAGAGTCAGCTCTTAATAAATTTAAATTTGAAACCTAATTAAAAAAAATAAGATGCTTTGCTTCTAATCCAATTTAATTATTCTAATGTATGTAAACTTGGAAGAGGACACTTGTCAAAATCAGCTTTCAAAAAGGGATGATTGTGCAATGAAGGTCAGTTTTGGCGCATTTTTAGTTTCTTGTTTATTTAAAGATTGTTATGGCTTTATTCCAAGAAAATTTCAATCGGTTCAACTAGCCAACTTAGTATTGTTAAAATGTGTGCATGTATTTTTGATCATAATGACACTTACTTGGTATAAACTTTATCTGGTGGCTTCCAGCCTGTAAACACCAATTCTTTCTTTCGTTTCTCTTGCATGTTCTCCAAGTCCATAACTTCTGATAATCCTCGTCTTTGTGATGTATGTTTCAGATCAAGTTCATCACCAGCCTGGAATCATATTTATCAGGAAAAACACAATCATTAAAATCATCATCAACTACTTTTTGACCCGAAAAAAAGCTCTGTCAACATTTACCATATGTTTTATATTTAAAGTAAGATATAATTGAATTTGAAAATCATACCGTTAATTTTTTTTAATTATAATACCAAAGTTTTATTTAGCTGTGCTTAGATGTCATTTATTTTTTATTAACAAATCACTCAAGAACATTTGAAAACAAGACATGAATCACAAACACATTGGAAATTGTAAATGCATGTGTTTTGCTTATTTTTGAAAATAACACCAAGTAAAAATATTTTTCACAAACAATTCAGTAGAAACAATGAATCTATTTTCTAAGAAAAAATGTCATATAATTTTTTATTTTTTTTCAATTGTGTCCTTAGTACACGGATGTCCCACTCGCATTATCATTTTCTATGTTCAGTGGAATGTAAAATTGGGGTCAAAATCGAATTTGGCATTACAATTAGAAAGATCATATCATAAGGAACAAGTGTACTAAGTTTCAAGTTGATTGGACTTCAACTTCATCCAAAAACTACCTCAACCAAAAACTTTAACCTGAATCAGGACAGACATACAGACAAACGAATGAACGAACAGACCAGAAAACATAATGCCCATTTATAGGGCATAAAAATAAAATATCTCTTACTTGAATTTTTTTTCATTAAAGAACTTACAGTTAAAGCCCTGTGTCCATCTCTTCTGGTCACGGACTGCAAGCCTGGTTCAAAGTTTAGAGATTGAGTAACAGCATCTTCATGACGTTTCCTTGGGATACCCCATTTGTTGTGTAGCACCAATGCAGATTTAGGCAGTTTTGGATCATTTGCATTAACTCCATTAAGAAATGCATAGAACGACTTTTCAAGGTCATGTGGTTTCATTGAGGTCCCTTGCCATGGAGGTCGTACATCCATGTTTCGTCCTGAAATATATTTCTGATGGTTAAGAAGGTCATAATAAAATAAACAATTATTAAAAAGCTCTGAAATATTTCAAGCATTCAACAAACATGACAAATAACTTTGCAAATAATCAAAAACAAAAACTTCAAAATAATAAATAATAAATAATTTAACGCTGTTCAAAAGTTAAACAATCTTAAACCAATGGAATAGAACAACCTAAAAGTTGCTAAAAACTGAAATATTTTCAAATCATTCATTCAAAAATTATGATGCTATATTTACCCTTTTTTTCCAAAGAGGTTCATTTCACCTGACTGTTTCACTGTGAACTTTTAAATTAAGTCTCATGTACTTTTATAACAATTCCATATGACAACTGTCAATCATTTTATAAATAGTAACAAAAACCTAGATGTTGTCCATTTCTGCATGCTTTTCATGAAGTGTCAACAGAATTAAAGTACATCTGACCTGATAGAAGTGCAAGTGAAATATACACTTCCTGCATGATTTTCATGTGCTTGTTTTGTCATAATTAGATGTTCAAGTGACCTAAATTCCTGATGAATTTGAAATTAACATACTTTCATTGTTTCTAAAAATTTACAATTTGAAAAAAGAATTGAATTAAAGAAAAGGAACTTTAATGTCAACTCCTCTCTAAAAAAAAGAAATTCATGTTTCAATTTCAAAAGGACAATTCATAACAGGCATTTTAATAGAAATCTAAAAAAAAAATCTTTTTAAAAGGTTTTTAGGGTCAATTGTCTCCAAAATGAAGGTTAAATTTGGCTCTAGTTCCATTGTAAATGTATTTTTTCTTCATTATAGTGAAACCCATGAAAACTAACACATGCTTAAAGCAGAAACACATGAAAACTCATGAACTAGACATACAATAAAATAATTAT
The DNA here is from genome assembly GCA_019925275.1 of Mytilus edulis. Classification (NCBI taxonomy): domain Eukaryota; kingdom Metazoa; phylum Mollusca; class Bivalvia; order Mytilida; family Mytilidae; genus Mytilus; species Mytilus edulis. Next base: position 40,769,135 of record CM034357.1, on the reverse strand, counting down.
GGAGGTTTGCATTTTCCATCGAATTTTATAAGAAGTGTATTATAGATTTTTTGGTTAAAAAAAGAGAATTAAATAAATAAGGAATAATTTGTCTTCGTTTGATAGACTTTGAATATACATACGACTAGAGTTTGGAGATAGTCTTCCTGATTTGCTTCTTTTGACCTTTGTATACTGTTTGTCAAAGTTCATCTCTACTGTTCTAAATCCATATCTTGCATCAATGTCCTTAAAATCAAAATTAACATATATACAAAATATTAAAATGCAAAAACACTAAACATTAAAACCTTTATGATCATCATCAACTGCTTTTTTTCTCGAGGGAATTTTGTAAATAAGTGAGATTATTTTGTTCATGCTTGCAAACAAACAAAAAATAATAAAAAAAATATATCAACAGCACTTAAAATATTTTCCCCAAAATGGTATTTTAAACTAATACAGTATCATATGGTAATAGCAATTTGTGGAACTATTTTCTATTGATGTTAAAAAATCACTAAATCATTGGATGAATTTTTATCATTTGTATCAGGTATCCCTTCTTTCATTATGGCTGTTTGAAATGGTAAGCAAATTCCACAAGATTTGTTAAATTGCATACAATCAGGTTATGTATTTTGTTTATTTGAGAATTAGGTGCTAAAAAGTTGCAATACATTAAATTAGAATAATTTTCACAAAAAAAATATAATGTTAGCTTACCTTGTCAGAGCCTGTAGAATAATCAAATGTCTTTACACAGCCACCAAAATGTCTTTTCCAGGCTCCAAATTCCCAATCTGGTGGCTTATACCTCAGAAACCATCCAAGCTTCATACATTTTGGTTGCCATATTACATCCTATGAAATATTATGTAGAATTAAAATGACATGAGAACATATATATATTTAAAATTAGGCTTGCTGGAGTTGACAAGAACTTTTTAAGTTCATTTATAAATAGAAATAGAAATTTTCTTATTAGTCATTTGTCTGTGATTGAGGCAACTAAATTATTTATTTTTACAGTATTTATTAGTTTTTGATAGAATACCAAAGATGTGACATTTTTTTCTAGAAATATCCTAACATTAAATTAATGGACCTTCTCAAGAAAACACATTATTGCAAACTACTTAAAAAAAAAGTAATAACATTAGAGCCTAGAGATGAGAAATAACTTTTTACTTTTATTCAAAACTTATCTTTTAAAAAAACACTGTTTTGCCATCTCCAGAAATGCTCAAAGTTAAAAGTTTTGAACACAAAATCTGTATAAATGCATGATCAACTTTTCAACTAAAAAGAGACTTAACCAAGAATTTGTAAAGCTAGTTTATCCCTTTTCTGTACCTGTTCACTTAGAAATTTCCAGTGCCAACAAGCCTGTGCTGCTCTACACAAACTCTTCGGCTCTAGGAAAGAAAATATATACATTGACAAAAATGCTGGAAGTACAGTAGTGAAGTCTAGATGTTGGAGGGGGACTTTCTCTTGGAACCAGTCCTGTATAAACCTGTACTGTGACCTTCTACACTGCTGAAACACCATGTCAAAAAATCTTTTCCTCTGGGTGTCTGTCCATAGGTCAAACTGAAAAAGAAGTATATAACATATAAGTGTAAAAATTAAAACAAATAGCACAACTCAAGTCAAGAGACCAATTCTTTTCCAAAACACAATCTCATGCTGTGAAAACAAAGTATGATTTTTTTCATAAAATATCTTTTGAAAATAAATAAATCATAGATTTTTGATTGATTGAATTGGTGTCTGCTGTTATTCTGGTGGCAATCATTTCATGTATATTGAAGATGAGTGATTCTAAATAACTAAGCTTAGGTAATTACATAAATTAAGTAAGAACTGTTTTGAACACAAAAACTTTACATTTTCCATTTTATATTGCGACCCAAATGAAACTTTTCCACAGATTCATTTAAGAATTGAATGCTTCATTTTGTAAATTTATTGGGGTGTAAAACCGTTGACCAAAGTACATTTTGTATGAAGCGCTATGATCATGAAAACACGAATTTTATATATTTTATTATTTAATTCACCTGTGCACTTTATTGTTGGAGCATGTGTTATCATGAGTGAAAAGTTGTATTGAGCAATGCAACTGCTTACGGAATAACACGTGATGTGCAGTTAGTTAATCAGAATAAAATATTAAAATGAAACATACATCTAATGTAATTATTTCCTATTGGTCAATCTATTTTAACTATAAATGCAAGTTCTTTTGTCCCATTGAATAAATACAATAACTATTGTGTACTTTATTCACTGGACCTTTTAATTTCTTCTAACAGAAATCTATTACTCATTGATTTTAAAACTTACATGAGTAAAAAAATATCTTTAAATATACAAAAATACATGTTATTTACTTTAAAACTGCATGTGATGTTGTGTTTATTCAATTTTAATAATATACATTCAATCTGTTCATTATGAACACTGATATAATCATAAAAGTTGATTTCTGACAAAAGTTTTAGCATTGTTCATATTAAAAAAACCTTTTTTTTCCGTTATACACCAAACAAGCGTGGAAAGGCATATTAAAACTATATTTTCTACATGTCACAACAAACATCATGGGTATTTCATGTATTTTCACTATCACAAATTGTATATAACAGGAATTGGGTTGAAAGTGGCCGACTGCTTAAATTTGCAGTTTTTTAACTTGTTTCACTCAATTGAAGGAACCGCACCGCTCCTTAATTTAATGGCATCAAATTAAATTATTATTCTTTTCACATACATGTCACTGGTTATACTTCAAATGAAATCTTATCTATTTAGTTTATAATAACATATCATAGTTATTTTGTTGTACTACTTACCCAATGAGAAACAAGATCTCTCCTTTCATTGAAGATCTGAAATTAAAATGAAATTTTTGCACAATGGACAAGAATTTTAAATTGATTGTCATGTATATTGCAATTAAAGAAAGTAATGATATAAACATTTAAAATGTGAGCTTTTTTGCAAAACATATCACAACATAATTTCACAAAAAAACACTTAAGCCAAAATTCATGAACTATTATACAATTTCTAATAGTAATTGCAAAAAAAAGCTGTTTTCAATTTTGAACTGATAGTTTCAGACAACAGTTTCAAGTAACAATTGATAGTTCAGCTAGTTAGGCCATAGCCATAGCAATGTTTATAACTTGTAGTAATCACATGATGTATAAATATGTATTTGTTGTGTGTATAATGTAGGTCATTGTGACCCAATTTAAGGATCGCCCTACACACTTTTCAAATAAAACACATAGTCTGTAATTTTGTATTTTACCTGATGATTTGAGGGTTTATGAACTACAGGAGTCCATGTACTATTGTATGTCCTCATTTTTAATGTATCATATTTCTCGTTTTCCTTCACCAGCTCTCTCTTCCTGTTGGTATTTAGACCTATCACTTTATTATCATTCCGTGTTAGGGCTCTGGTAGATGTTTTCATCTTCAAGGTTCTTCTTTCTTCATCTTGTTGTCTGTCTAGTTCATCCATTGTTATCTTTGTTGTTCCTACACACAAAAAATAAAATAAATAAAAAAAGAAGTCCATACTTTTAATAAACAAGAATGTGTCCAAAGTACAAATGTACACGAATGCCCCACTCACACTATCATTTTCCATGTTCAATGGACCGTGAATTGGGTAAAAAATCTAATTTGGCTTTACAATTAGAAAGATCATATCATAAGCAACAAGTGTACTAAGTTTCAAGTTGATTGGACTTCAGCTTCATCAAAAACTACCTTGTCCAAAAACTTTAACCTGACAGACAGACGAACGGACGCACGAACGAACAGAAAGAAGCACAGACCAGAAAACATATTTCCCCTCTACTATCGTAGGTGGGGCATAAAAATATTGATTGAACTATGATACATGTATGTTAGCGGATTTATATTGTCTTTATATTCCGCTGATCTACAATAGATATAGGAAGATGTTGTATGAGTGCCAATGAGACAACTCTGTCATCCAATTCACAATTTATAAAAGTTAACCATTACAGGTCAAGGTCAATGGCTACATTGACCTTATGAATGCCTAGTCAATGAATAATCTTAAATCAATTATTCAGAATTAGCTCAGGATAAAACCTATCTTCACAACCTTTTTCATCTCATAGCAAAGTTGGAGAAAAGATAAGACACCTATCAACTAAAGATGATTATTTTTTTTTCTATCAGTATTTATTTTGACTGATCAACATTTTTAGATGACTATACTAGCATGACTAATGGGTGCTGCTTTATGGTTTAAAGCAGGTTGGGAACAACCCCTCAATGTGATGACTACCCTTTTTATGAGGGCTACATTTCAAGTGATAATTTTTTCCTCTCATAAAAAAAAAAAAACACTTCTTAGTACAAAAGAGTACATATTTATATTATTTGAAGATACTTTTCTAAAAGAACTACATTTATACATCTATCCGGTATTACATATGGTCAAAACATGTCTAAGAATTCTGCAATATTCATGGACTTATATCGTCTTTATTTAAAAAAAATAAAAAATGTAAGTGGATCCCTCTTTCAGAAAAGTTTTTCCAAATACAATGATATTTTCCCATACATGTATATACATGTATAAGCTTAAAAAGCTATGTTTCACTTTTTTCTTTTATACAGCAGCAAAATGACCCCTTGTCTGGTGGACAGTCCTTTATTCAGGGGGGATGTTCCCAATCTGTTCAGTGCTGTATTTAAAAATTCAATTTGAGAGTACATAAATGGGATACTAGAATTTACTAAAAATACTGGAAAGTACAACATGCCACACCAATGACAACTATAATTTACATTTTACAAAACATTTTTATTTTCAATTCAATGCATAACTTTACCAAAGTAATTGTAATTTAATGCATTGGTTCCGAGATATTCCACACTTGGCACCAGAGACTTTTCCAAATAAGGTGTATTGTAATATTTATACACGATGCAGTCCGGTAACTCTCCCCACCTAAGGTTTTGATCGTGTATATTTCTTCTTTATTAAAATAAAGATTACATCAAATTTTATTTAAATCTTTTCACTGAAAACTCAATGTTACGTATATTATATTATTTCCACAAAGATATATCGGAAATGATTTGAAAATCAATCAGACAAATGGGTCACCTGTGTTTTTAATGGAAGTCAGTTGTCCAGTAAGTCCGCCAATGTATGGTAAACATGTATGGAGGATCGATTTATCATATATTAACAAACTAAAACGTTAGGAAATGATGTTTTGGTGATAAACCAATAAGAAAGGAGAACAAAATATAAAAAATAAAATCAATTTGATAAAGACATTGGTGAAAAAAGAACAAACCAAAATGTTTTTTATTAATATCAGAAGATAAAGAAAAGTCAAAATATGATTAAAAAAAAAAGATAAGAAAGTCAATAGAATGATTAATAGTATTCTCATAACAAAATTGCCATAATTCAATATTCTAAAATGAAGCTAAGACACCATCATCCTTGTCCATGGGTTTAAAGTCTGTGCAGTAAATACAAATCCACACAAATGTATAGTGATTTTAATATATTACCCAAAATTATTATTTCAGAGTAAATATATTTTATTTTTATTCTTTAGATTAATAGAATCGAAAAAATATCACATAATAGACCAGAAAGCTTGTGTCAAATTTCAATATACATATTTCTAAGATTTTTAAGATTTTTTTTGAATTTTGTTATTTTGGCTTTCCATAGTTTTGAAATTGTATTATCTTGCTTTGCTTTTGACATGACGTTAGCAAATGGTTTTCTTCAAAGTCAAAATAATATAGCAGACGAAAAAAATTTTGTAGAGACACACGGAAGTAAAGGGTGAAGTTATCGGATGGGCGGATTACTTCAATTTTAATTGCGAAAAAGTGGATCATATTATATGTACTCTATCAAAGTTTCTTATGATCGCTTTCTGAAGATTTCGTTCCTCAGCTCGCTTCTGATGACCTCTATTTTTCAGAGGCCTGACCCTAACAGGAAGTTGTATAAATGACTGTTTTTCCTGGATTGGACTAAATAGCGATAAGGTGTATGAAGTTATTCGCCCCATGCAGCATGCCTGGTTGTGTCTACTCAGAAAAAATTTCATGGTGAATTTAACACAGCCGTTTTTGTCAAAGTGTATTGTGAACTTTAATTCTTTTTAAGCAACAACATATTATAGACAGGTAACACGAATGACCGAATAACACTTGAAATTTTAATATTATCACATATTGGTGACTTTTAAACATTCAATATTAATAAATAGTATATTATCAATGTATTTTATAACTTAAAAATGATTTAAAAAAGCAGATAAGTTCATAAAGATAATTTTGAATTTAGTGTGTACATCGAACATGGCGGCCATTGTGATTTCTGTGCTCGCCATCTTAGATGTACACACTAAATTTAAAATAATCTTTATGAACTTATCTGCCTTCTGTAAATCATTTATAAGTTATAAAATACATGGATAATATACTATTAATTAATAATCAATGTTTAAAAGTCACAATACATGTGTATGTGCTAATATTGAAATTCCAAGTGTTATTCGGTCATTACAAGTGTTATTTGGATATTAACAGTGTTCTTCAGTCATTTGAGGTACCGTATTATAAATCAATAACAGTTTTAGAAAGAGAATCTGGGTCAGTTTGCCCTGATTCATGTTCGCCCTAGTATCTGTTCGCCCTGATACCTGTTCGCCCAGGGTCCATTCGCCCTGATTTAAAAAAAAAAAATCTAATTGTTGTCTAGTCGCATTATGTTAAGTTTTGGAACAAAATACATGTATGTTAAAGTTCGTTGAAAGTTGACAGAATATTTATATTGCTGCAATCAATTTATCATTTTCCCTTTGATTTGCAGTGTAGAATACTGGAATACAATGTATTTATCTTTATTGATATTTGTTAACAAAATAATATTGTATTCAGTCAATCACGAATGTATGCAGTGTGACTAGTCTTAGGGTAATAAATAAATTAACTTGTAAATCCGTTTCATAATTTACACTTCGTACATCGGTGTTTGTATTAATTTCAAGCTGAATATTTTATCAAAACAAAACATTTGTTTTTATTATTAATCCATCAAAAGACAAGTATCACAATAATCAGTGATCCGAATTATTTTGTCATTGAACAATTGATGATCCTAAACAAGCCATAAACTTTTAAATATTTCAATGATTCCATAAATTTCAAGAATATACATGATATATATATATGTACCATAGAAATATCTGAATAAGTTATTCAACTTCAATGCCCTGAATATTAATATTTTTATAGTAGGGCGAACGAACTCAGAGCGAACGGACCTAGGACGAACATATTATTAGGGCGAACGGTCCCGATACCAGGGCTCACACTACTTCAGAATTATAGGGAGAAGTGAATTCTCTTTTTGAAACTGATAGGGAGAAGTGGTGAGATTTGAAAGAGAAGTGCTCATTCGCGCGGTGCGCTACAATGTTTGAATTTTACTATAGTATAAAGGGTCATATGTAAATAATGTTCTTTTTATATTATTCAATTCATATCTGAGTATACAGTTAAAGTAACATTTCAAATTAAAAGTTGTTTAAGTTTTACTAAGGTTCTTGTGAGAAACTACCAACTAAATATTTAATATCTAGCAATCTAGCACTAAAAAAAAATAAATTTTTATTTAAAAAAATGTAAAGAAATTATAATATATCAATTACAATTTAATTCAAATCTATCTTGTGTATGAAATTCAGTGTTTCTCATCAAAAAATATAAAAGTGATTAAGATGGGCCATATTATAATTATTAGTCTCAGAGATGAGCAACTTTGAAACAATCCATAAAAAATATAGGGAATTATATACACCAAGCAATTAGATGTAACCAAAAAGTCTCTTAATGCGTGTGGAATACGTAATTTTCCCCTTTGGCATCAATATTTTTCTGTCAGCTGTTCCATCCGTGCGTCTGTAGTAATAATTGTAAAAGTACGGATTTCGGTTATAGCTAGTCCGGTTCAGATCCATAGTTTATAAATCGGCCAATGGCGGACGAATGCAATAAAATTTACAAAAATAAACGATGTTTGACATGACTTTTTTAATGCAATAAATGGATTAAACATTTTCTGGAGGCAACTTTTATCACGTTTAAATGAAGTAACAAACGTATTTTGCCGACGAAATTTAGGTTGATGTACGTTTTCGAGTAACAAACACCGGAACTTGCAGAAATGCACGAAGTGATAAAAAGTTGTACTTTTATCAAATAACCTGCTACCCACTGCAAAGACAATGCTTTAACCTCTTTTCTTAAGATTATGAATCGTTTATGTCTAAATTTCTTCAATTATCAATAAAAAAATTGATGTTTCATCAACTTGGTAAAAATTGAAAATGTCCGATGACGGAAGCGACTGAAAGCGAGTATCGCCAAGAACAGGGCGACTTGTTTTTCGCTTTTGGGTGTGGGGGAAAGCGAAGTGACGGTCGGGAAAGCGACTTCTTCGCCCAAGTCGCCTGGTAGCGTGAGCCCTGGATACCTTAGAAAGATAAGATGTGAAGCGTGGAATTACCTGCGAGATCCAATACTACAAACAATTAAGAACCTACTTACCACAAATGGGAATGTGAGTGAAGAAGATCTCACATGTGAAATGACAATTCAAGTATTAACATGATTAATGGACATTACAAAAATAAAAAAAGATATACAGTCACATCTGACCTGATGTCTCAAATAGAATTCCAATCAAGAAGACTAGTGTTCCTCATACACAACGCACAATATCAACTGGTGATGAAAGACCAAACAAAGAAAAAGGCTGCCTGAGAGGAGGAGCAAGGATGGGAGGGGCAGCAATGTAAAATTTAAACAAACATTTAAAAAAATTCGTCTACAGTAAGTCTGAGTACTTAATAATATTCTTAACAGTATAATCCTTCTTATTAAATCTTAAGAGTTTCAGTTCATAAATATTCTGTGAATTAACTGTAAATAGTTGTAAAAACATCATCTTTCTATCTGCTCATGATCATGATAATACACAGTGAATAAATTAATGTCAAATTAACTTTAAAGATATAAAGGCGAATTCCTTATGGTCAAAGACCAAAAATCTTGTCTTTTTTCATTTTGTGAATTATCTAAAAAGTGAATATGTGACCTAATCTGTGAATGTTATCATATTAAATATCAGAAGACCAAAAAATATATAGAAAAAATAAATGCTAAAAGTAAAAATCATAAAAAAAAATCTAGCTTTACTACATGTAAAAAGTCTTAAAAACTGTAAACTTCCCATGTAAAAGTTAAAATAAAACCTGTAAACCACCCTTGTAAAAACACCTAAAGACTTTAAAAAATTGTAAATAGTGTTTTTAGTGTATACAGTACTGTTCAAAAATATCGATTCGATAACTTTTTTCTCCGATTTCCGTGTTTCTCGGAATCACACCGAGTACCGCGGATTTCACTCCTAAAATCCTCCAAAGATTCTCTCCCAACACCGCGTGGCTGTTAATTGGTTTATTGCCCATCGGATGTACTTCAAATTAACGACGCGTGACAACATAATTGGATTACCCAGATAATTTACCTTTGAACATTTAATCGATCTTGGTTGCACAGGTGTGCTTTAAAATCACGGTATTATAAATTGAACAAATGTTTTCCTTTCTTTGACAGATAAAGATGTGACAATATCATTTAGAATAAGATAATTATTATCTTTTATATTTGTGTCTTATGCCGTTATCTTTAAAATAGAACGTACATACGAAAAAGTATGAAGAAAATTGTTATTTTGTGTTTCTATTACAGTCCGGTCAGGTCATACATTGTGTTCTTTCAGCAAGGACGATTTTGCCACAATTAGTTTCTTTTATAACTTATTCAATAAGCAATATCAGCGCATTAATTGTTCATTATTAAAAATTCAACTGGCTAATAAAATCATGGTTTTTTTTCGGTAACCCGATTCATCGGATCATCAAGTAAACTTAATTTATTGAGCAATGTAAAATATGATGTTTCACCACCTCGGTACATTTATACAGACTTGAATAATTCAAATTACGAACAGAAACTGTTAAATGACAACTCTGTTGACAAAGGAAATAATTTCAAGTGATATTGATAGTGCTCGTCATTTTCGCATTTTACGGAACGGTTTTCAAATTGACGAAAGTATTTATATCAATTTCGTCATTTGAATTTGGAAAGTGAAAAATATTTTCACATTAATTATATTATAAATGTACTATAATTCTACCGGTGTTTGACAAGTTTATGACGCTCAATCATTTTACGTTTACAAAAGATGTTAAAAGTTGTGATGATAAGTAATCCGCTTATCGCTATCCGATAGGTCACTAATCCTTTAATTATTAATAAAATTTATCAAACCTCATAATTGCCCATCATAATATTCTATTCCAGTTAAATCAGTCTTCATTTTATTTTCAAAATTTCCCAACCGCCTACAATTGGCATTTCTTTATCGTATTATCATGATTATTGTCATTTGAATACAATCAGTCACCCCGGACAATTTCCATCATAATTTCAATTAGTACATCACCAACTGTAAATCTATATTATTGACCATGGACATATAACTAATGTACTTTCTTTTTTGAAAGATAAAACATTAAAATTCAAATAGTTAAAAATGTGTTCACGTTTATTCGGATAAGAATTATATTTTCCCGATAAATCAATTGTAAAAGGACCTTCTGGAGCCTCAATACGATTGCACAAAAATGTCGTTCTGCAACTTTAGAAACCTTGAATGGACTTTCCCACGGTCGGCCAGAAAGGTCACCTGAGTTTACTAGTACGCGATATTTTTTCCCGCCCTTTAAAAAACTCGTGCTGTGGATAACATTGATGTTAACTATTTTTAGCATTTAACATTGTTAAGTAAGTCAAGTTCAAGTTCAACCCAAACTGTTGATAACTGAGATGTGTATCGTGGAATTGTCTTCGCACGGCAAATAATTGTTTTTAAAATCTTTTGTTGAAAATACACAAATTTACATTCATTGTGCGAAAGTTAATATTAAACAAAGACGAATTAATGCAGCTGGAAGTATTCCTGTTGTAACGGAAATGTATTATTATTCTGCTGTACTGCCAACAAATCGTAAAACGAAAATGCCGTAATTGTTAAGCATAACGAATGGTGAATAATATTTTCCTTTTTACTTGAATATACAAAACTTTCAAACACGTAATTTTATTTAACTGCTCAGATTAATTTAGCGAAAGTTTCCGGTTATTTTTACACAAGTATGCTCATTTCGTAAATAAAATATTAATTTACTGGTGAAGACATCGAGGTCAAAATTAAGTAGTTTTCATTTTTTATAAAACTTAAATACAATTGAAAGAATTAACAACAACATTTTGCTTTTAAATCTTTTATTCATTCCAGCAATTAGATAATCGTAAAAAGAAAATGCCGTAGATTTACACAATTAATACGGGGCAATCATTTTGTCTAATGAATGGTGAATAAATTTTCCTTTTTACTTGCATATAAAAACTTTTAGACTTATAATTTTTAAATAAAGACTTTAACTTTGAGTAGAATATTTTGTTTTTCACCTATTCCGCTATATTTTATAATCGTTTTTTTTTTTTAAAGCAAGTACATTAAGGTTAAGATATTTTTAGATGGGCTAACAAAAAATACGAAAATATTTTGACTTTAGTTTTTATTACCACAAATGAAATTTAATTAGTATAAAAGATATTTAAAATTATACACCTGTTTGACACTTAAACTGGTACAGTAGACCGGAAATATAACTCTTTATTACTTCAACCTTTACCTGTCAGGTAATCCAATTACCCATTCAGTCTTGTGCCGGTATAGATCAAAGTAGGATAAGGGCAATTAATTCCTCGGTGTAGAGAGTGAGCTCGTTATCACAATAAACATTTACCTGATTTTGGGAGGAATATCGGAGTTTGTCGGAGTGGCTCCGACATTTTCCTCGGTGTAGGGTGTGGGAGAGTTGGTACTCTTGAACTGTACTGTATAATGTTGTTGTGTTACGATTGTTAATTTATTCTTTATTTATTTTTTTTTGGTGTGGAACTGTTCGACATACAAAAGTATGGTTACCCTATAAAGGGTGTAAAGATCCAGAGAAGAAGAAGACAACATATATGCTAGGCCTATATATATGTTTTTTTGCCTTCGGAAGGAAAAAGGCAAAATTTTTGATTTCTAAATAGTCATAACTTTTGAACCGCTTGACCCATTTCTAAAATTTTGGCACCAATGAATTTCTTTTTTTGAGCTCTTTCAGAATAATGTTATTTAATGCACTTTCTCTATACTTCATATTTTGGCTGGCCGCCCTACCTATACATATTTTCGAACATCCTGGCACTTTAAATTTCTAGGTGAAATTCTCGGGACTTTACCTCAAACTCTATGGGAAAATACAATTTTTAAATCCAATTTAAAACATAACGGTAAAATATATCACAAAGATTTTAAAAACACATGTTTAATATGATAAGGAGATTTGAAAAAAGGATCTCAAAGGAGTAAGTTCGGTAAGTGCCATATTTGGCCCCAATTATAAAGTTCATGGTTACAAGACAATAATTGTTTTAAGTTGCCTTAAAGACATGTGAAAAAGTTAAACAGAGCTGTTTTTGTCAAAGTTTAATTCTAACACAACGATTTTTACATTCCAAAACGGTCAAGATAAGGGATTTTGGTGAAATTTGACAAAATCAGCTGGATTTCAACCAAATAAAGGACCAGGAAACATAGAGCGCAGGCGTCGACAAGTTTAATATTCAAATAAGAAATGTTAAATGTCTTCACAAACATTATTTTAAAAGATCTTTGTTGTCGACGTATGCGCTCTTTGTTTCCTGTCAAATAATCTTTGGAAATTTACCCATTTTCATTGATTTTTTCGTGAAAAATCAATATGAGTACAACTTGTGACGTCATAATGAAACGCAGAAACGTAAAATTTTAAACAAAATGGCTTATATCCTATCTAGTCAATGTATTAGCTATAATTTATCGTGATATTGGTCAATAAATCCGAATTTGAAATTTACGCTAAAAAAGTGGGCCATTTTAGGACCTTATCGAACATACTCCTTTAATTTTAATGATTCAACAAAAAATAAATTGAGTTTTAAGTTTGTGTACCTATATATGGTAAAACCCGAGGATTTGCCACCGCTTCAACTCCAATATTCAAATAGATAAACACAATCTAATTATCTGATTGGTCAATCTTCAGCTGTGATGCAAGCATGAAATTATGTATATATCACTCAAAGATTCCACTAAAAAATATATATAGTCGCCCATTCAAGATAATAGGCACAGGCACTTGTTTCTATGCATGAGGAGGTCGGCTGTCTAATACTACACTTCTGTATTACTGTGTGTATATGTATGGATAGTCGACCTTCCCATGGCATGGATAACTATTTGCCTATGCCTATGGATAGAAACAATTTAAGTGCCTGTGATAATTGGTCTGAATCTGGTGTCTGGTGGCGATTTTCTGTGAAATTCGACAATATTTTACTTCATTAATTCCAACAGAAATACTTTTCATGTGATAAAGTGTATTGCATAAATCTAAATGTAAACATTACTTGTTTTTGTTGTGTTTACAAATTCATCTGACAAGTTCCTGCCACCCCGCCATTAATCATGCGCATGCGTGGCTTGGTGTTGCTAATGAAAGAAGGGAGCAGTGAGTTTATAACAAATGATCATCCTTTGTTTGAAATATTAGTTTTCCTGCAAGTAAGTTTTTTCCCCACTACTTCGTCCGTCACCCGTTCGTCTGTCGTCTCATTTTTTTTTAAATTTTCCATGAATGTTTCAAAGTTTAGACCGGTATCCGGCAGGGATCCATAAACATGGCCGCTGCTGCTAAAAATAGAACAGGAGTTAACGCAGTTATTTGCTTATCAGGAACATATATATGTTCCCAGCTTAAAAGGGCAAATTTGACGTGAATAAAAACTGATTAACTTGGGTATCGCCTGCCGAATTTTAGAAATTATGAAATTTTATTTTATTTTTTACCCTCATTTTTTCAGTAAGAGATATTTTTTCAATCGTTAAAAAAATATGGCAAGCAAATTTTATCTGCAAAAAAGTAAAAACTGAACGAATCGACACTTGCCTTATACTGCGTAGTTCTGTACGTCAAATAACCCTTAAATTTGGACAGGGGCAGCTAGGTGAGGTACATGCCCAGATAGCAATACTTTGTTGGGCCAACATTGGTGATTGGTTGGCACAGTTGGTAAATAGTTGGCGTTGGCAGAACAAGAAACCGACGTTGGCCCAACAAAACTCAGCCAACAGTTATTTTGACACTATTGGCCCCTTGTTGGCCCAACAGAACTCAGCCAACAGTTATTTTGACACTATTGGCCCCTTGTTGGCCCAACGACTTTCCACTAACTGTCATTTTGGTGTTATTGGCCCAATGTTGGCGAACCAAAAAATGTGCTCTCCATTCTCTTTATCTAATATTTTCAAATCTGCCAACGTATTAAGTTCTTATCTCCCCGTATTATACCACAGATTTTTAACTATTTTTTTTTTAGATATTATTTCAAAGTGCGAACCAAAAAATGTGCTCTTCATTCTCTTTATCTAATATTTTCAAATCTGTGTAGTCATTTAAATGTATTGAATAATTTTAAGCACAAACAAAAAATACTTAAAACCAGCCCAAAAAAAAACAAATAAAAATTTGAATATAGTTTCTGCAATATTAATTACGTGGAAAACAAAAGGGCCTGGAGTGGTGTAATTTTTAACCTACACCTTTGTACTATATTAGTTATATATAAAGTTGAATTCTGTGATTCGTCGTTTTTACGTGATGACGGCTGACAAATTGGACCTCGTAATTTTAGTATTATAAATTATATACTAGAAATATTTTTTTCTTAATACATAACATGAAATGCATGAAAAACATGTTTGACTGACTGAAGCCATCGTTGGCATACTGCTGTTCGACCAACATTGGTCCGACATAAATTTAAAACTAGACGACGTTGGTAGACTGTTGGCAAATAGTTGACATTGTTGGCAGATTGTTGGCAAATAGTTAACCTTGTTGGCATACTGATGTTGGGCCAACAAAGACCCAACATGTTGGGCCAACTGAGGGCCGATGAGCAAAATGACGTTGGCCCAACATAGTTTTCCAACATTGGCCCAACAATGTTGCCAACAGAATGCCAATATTGGCCCAACACATGTTTGCTATCTGGGTGTACAGTTTATTATTTTCTTTTGCTTATTGAAGTTTCTGATAACTTTTTTTTTTTTTTAAAGTTATTTAAGTTTCTATCTATCTATAGTATTTTTTCAGATATTAAAAAAAAACACTCACTCTAGAACATCAACTCCCATGCATAAGGAGTCATCTGAGGATTTCGCCCCATGTAGAATTATTTGTATATATCTTTCCTTGTTGATCATTTTTACTAAATCAAATTAGTCTCTATTACAATTTATTCAGATATGAGTCAAACAAGAAAAAAACTCCTCAGTATAACAAATCTTCTAAATAATTCATTTTTCAATATAAGAAATTCATTTTCTAATATCAATAATGTGGTCATTTTTACAAATTACCTGTTTACAAAACTTTAAATTTTTCGAAAAACTAAGGATTTTATTATCCCAGGCAGAGATAACCTTATTAATTAACCATATCATTTGGCACAACTTTTTGGAATTTTGAATCTTCAACTTTCTACTTGTTTGGCTTAATAAATATTTTGATATGAGCGTCACTGGTGAGTCTTATGTAGACGAAACGCGCGTCTGACGTACTAAATTATAAGCCTGGTACCTTTGATAACTATTTCTAATATAAGACAATCACATTCATTTTTTTTTTTTATCTTTTAATAGAAAAAGAGTGTAGGCCTATATTTCATTTTTGATATTACACAATAACTTTCTTTAATACATAAAATAATAATTTCTCATATTAGAAAATGATTTTCTAATACTAAAAAAAAAGATTTTCTCATACTACTTAATATACTAAAAAATGATTTTCTAATATACGAAAATGATTTTTTAATTTATTTAATATTAAAAAAAATTAGCTTTTTTAGTCCATTTTGGCTTGCCATAAATCGGAACATACGGTTGGACCCCCTTTTTATCCTCGGTTTGGACCCCCTTTAAAAATGGTCGAATCAGCCCCTCAGCATTTCATCCGAGATTTCAACAAAAGTGTATCCTTTTTAAAATTTATTCATTTATTTTTACTGTTTAATGATAATTATTAAAATATTAACGACACAATGCACATCCATATATTTGTTTTTCGAACTATCAAATAAATCTAAAAAATATGAATGTAGTTTAGGAATGTATTGTATGATCAATTTGTTTTGCTATTAACATTGTAACTATTCTCATTTGGGGCACTTATACTGGTACGACAACCGTTATCTAATTCAGTTCTAAAAATAGACAGACTTTCGAGAAGTTATATGCGGTGCATTGCTCGATTCACAATTTTCAGCACACGCCGTCATCACAACGGTGTGCGAATGATTATCAGACATAATTACGTGATTTTAAATGTGCAATCACGTGGTAATGATTGTTTAAGATTTGTTATTCAACTACGACAAGATGGAAGTTCGAAATTGGAGTTTATGGGCGTAGATCATAAGGTTTTGCACAAATACTCCAATTATGTTTTACATAGCATAATTCAGTACGCCCAATTTAGGTACACACAAATTGAGCCGCGAGTTTCGAATATGGCATATTTAAATGGACTATTTCATCATTTTTACAACGAACATGTGCAAATGGATTTAATAGAAACTAGGAGAAACTCTTGGCTTGTTAGATTTATAGTTGAAGAAATTCTGAAATACGTTCACAGTGCAGACAAGAGATTTTCGATAAATAAAGAGAGCATTGGGAGTTTCCATTCGTATACCAAGGTGTTCGAAGCAGATGAATTTGACTTCAGTGTAGTGTTTGATACCGGGATGACACATCAGTGGTTACATTTACATCAAACACCATTCTATGACTTTGACAGAAAGACGAAAAAGGTGATACATTCCCAGAATTCACTACCAAGAATGTTATTGAAATTTCCCTTACTTGTTAACACTTCGGTTCAAAAATGGAAACCCGAAGGATTAAATGAAGGACCAAACTGTGTTACACTGGGCGATTTTATAGTTCCAATCAGTGTGAAAAGACAATTTAAAACTCTAGTGTGTGCTGCAGTTGACCATATTATTAAAGCCCGAATTTGCAGTCATCAAGTCATTGTTGAAAATCTAAACGATTCTCCAGCTATAACAATAATCATAAAACAACTGGAGGGAGACAGCATAAGCATAGACATGGCTCCGATGCTGAAGGTGCAGTTACCATTTCAGTCTGAGATGAGGTGGCAGCCTGACTTCGGATGGCCCATACCTGGGGCTAAGTGGCCGTCCTCTGAAAAAGTAGAGCACATGTTTGCTATCGGAATAAATTTAGTGACAACAGATCCTCTATACTGGAAACTGTCATTTGCCACATGTGAAAGAGAACTTCTAAAAAACATTGATAAGGATGAATCATGTCGGAAAAAGTCTCTCAGAATAATGAAGCGGCTTCGTGAGCTGAGTTGGTGTCCGAAAGAGGTGACCGATGGTCTAACATCGTATCACTTGATCAACATTCTGTTCCTCGAGTGTGACCGCTATCCAGAGGACCATCAATGGCGAATGCGTCTCATAGGGGAACGGATCATATCTATGTTGGAACGGCTTCTTGAGCATATTAGAAGAAAGCATCTGCCACAATACTTTAACAGACAGAGAAACCTTTTTGTGAAGAAAAGCCATCAATCTTTAGACAAAGCTGGAATAGAAATAAAGCAATTAATAGAAAATCCAGGAAAGTATTTGAAAAAGAAATACAAATGAAAAATGATTATACATCAACTGTGGCATGGATATTGAGAAACGAAGTGCTTATGGATCAATATAATATTCTGTTATGTAGCATGCTGTGATTATGCTCCAGGTAAAAATCTGCCATTCTAGTCAATAAATGTTGGATCCTCAATGCTCTTCAACTTTATACTCGTTTGACTTTATAATATTTTAATATGAGCGTCACTGATGAGTCTTATGTAGACGAAACACGTGTCTGGCGTACTAAATTATAATCCTGGTACCTTTGATAACTTTTTATATTATTTATATATGTCCGTTTAACATGTTTTAATGAAACACCGTTGTCAATACAAGTATAATAAAATTGTATGCGACTGTCATAAAAGTGAGAGGTGAAGCTAAATTTAAAAACCAGGTTTAATCCACCATTGTCTACATAAAACAATACCTGTACCAAGTCAGGAATATGACAGTTGTTATCCATTCGTTTGATGTGTTAAATCTTTTGATTCTGGTACTTGATTAGGGACTTTCCGTTTTGAATTTTCCTCAACGTTCGGTGGTTTTGTTATTTATTTTTGACTTGTGAGTTTGTGTCGTTACTTAATGGTCGTCGTCAGGTGTTGTATAAAAAATCTCGTCTCACCTGAAACTAATGGCAACCAATCTTGGTCTGCATCATCAATATGGGATTGTTTTATTTTTATTTTATGTCATTTGACGTTGCATTTCGCTATAGCTAATGGTTTAATATCACGTATAGAAGAGGCCAAAGTTTCACCTAAATCCAGTCATTATATATATTCCGACTACCATGATCACTCCTCAAGAAACGGCAGTGGATATAAGTTGCCGAATTATCCACAGAAGATAATGATTTATCGCGGCACCAAATCGCCTTGCACTGTGCCCGAAGCGCTAGACCACAGTTTCAGTAGTAGGGTGTTACCGTTCCTTGTCAGTTTTAATCTAGTGTCGTAACACAGTACATGAAGATGGAATTGTTGCAGATCAGCTGAATTATCAATTGTAAAGAATCATACAAATTAATGTAAGATGCAGTCACAGAAATAATTATATTATAAGAACGTCTAAACCAGTGACGACACTACAACATATTTTTTCTCTCCGTTGGATCACCAGTAATGGTAATAATAGGCTGAAAACACATTCTGTATGATAAATAATTCGTCTTAATAGCAGCCCAACAATGTTAGATCTCTAAATTTGCGTAAGCAAATGTTTAGTTCTTCCCTGGTCGGGATTCGACTTATGATACTGACATAACGTGGCACCAAATCAACTTGCACTGTGCCTGACTCGTTAGACCACTCGACCACCCTACACGCTAGATTAAAATTGACGAGGAAAGGTAACACCCGGCCACTGAAAGCTTTAGGGCCTAGGTGATCGAGTGGTCTATGTATGTTGGCATTTGTTTTTGTTGCAATTCAGTGTTTGTGTTGTTCCGTTGTTTTCCTCTTATAGTAGATGATATGTTTTCCTCAGTTTTAGTTAAAACCCGGATTTGTTTTCTTTCAATCGATTTATGACTTTTGAACAGCGCTTTGAATCGGAATCACTGCTTAAATAATAAATATCACTCTCAGTTTGAGAGTATTCCGGTATTTTTCTCAAATCTATGAAAATATTTGATCAATTCACATAAATAACCGTGGTAGATTTTAACTCGATTTATAAGCATTTTGTGTAATTAGAATATATAAAAACATGGCTAGGTTTTATAGTATAAGAACATGGATAGTAAACTGCAAATGGGTAGTTAACATACAAATGTTGGCTACAACGTTGATAACTGTATAGAGATACGCATACTTGAGTCCCTGTGTATAAAATGAAACCCTTTAAAGCGACACGTTTGTAAAAACCTATATAGAAAGTCCGTATATTACACTGTATTTGGCTAAAATTATGTGCGTTGGAATTTTCATTCGTATGCCGAGGTCTCTGAGGCCAAGAGTTTGACTTCAGTGTAGTGTTGGACACTGGAATGAAACACCAGTGGTTTTATTTGCACCAAGAATTATTCTATGATTTGCACAGTAAAATGATAAAGATCACAGAAATCACAGAAATCACTGCAAAGGATGAACTTGAAATATACTGTGTCACCGAGGGACCCTTTATTGTTCCTATTAAACGAAAAGACACTCAATCAGTACTCTAGTGTGTGCTTCTGTTTGCAACATTAATAAAACCAGAACTTCTAGTAATTAAAAAGTGCTGTTCAAAATCTTGACGATTCGTCAGCTTTGACATTGATCATAAGACAACTGGAGGGAGACGATATCAGCATATACCAGGCTCCGTTGATGAAGGTGTAGTTACCATTTAAGTCTGAAATGAGATGGCAGGCTGGCTTAGAATAGCCCATACATGGATCTAAGTGGCCGTCCTCTGAAAAAGTACATCAAATGTTTGCAATCGAAACAAATTATTTACAGGTGGAGCAGGTTAGTCATTAGTTTTCTATGTTGTGTCATCTGTACTATTGTTTGTCCGTTTTTCTTTTTACTTTAAACCATTGCGCTGTCAGTTTGTTTTCAATCAACGAGTTTGACTGTCCCTTTGGTATCTTTAGTCCCTCTTTTAGTGACAACAGACTTTACATATTGGAAGAAAAGAATGGGACATATCGGAGAAAGTCTCTCCCAATAATAAATATTACAGAGCATGCCAGTATTTATATTAATGTATTGTTCAATAATGTATTATTTTTGTAAAAGGAGACAGATTTGTAAAAGCAAATTGCTTGTTTCTGAATCCTTAATATTATTTCATTTGCATAATATCGTTTAATATTGATTTATCTGAAAAATATTGTTTAAACCAATAATAAAGCGGCGTCGTGGGCTTAATTGGTGTCTTAATTACATGACTAATGGTCTAACATCATATTTTTTTACAAACATTCTATTCCTCGGGTGTGGACGCTATTCAGAGGACATCAATGGAGGCGTCGTCTCTCAGGGGAACAGGTCCTTTCTGTGTTGAGATGGCATATGAAGGACAAAAACTTGACACAATACTTCAACAGACGGAAGAATCTTTCCGTTAATAAAACCCATCGATCTTTGGACCAAGATGGAATATATACACATGGAAAAAAGTATTGCAACACCAAATTGAAATTGAAATTAAAAAAACACTTTTTATTTGTTTGTGATATATAATGGTAAAATAGAACTAATTAAACATTATTTAAGTATCACCTAAGTTTAATCAATAAATATCGACTCGATAAGTTTTTATCTGCACACGCAGCTACTGTACCCGTAAACAGCAAAACAGATGTTTTCATCCTCATTGTTTTCAACACTTTAAATAACCAAGTTTTTAAAGTTATGTGATTGACACCTTGTAATGGGTCCTCGAAAACTCTAAACTGCAGCAAGATGGCAGATTATCAGCATGAGAGAAGCAGGGATGTCGCTGAAACAACTGCACGTATTTTTGGTCATCACCATTCCACTATAAGTCGTTTTGAGAATAAAAATAAGGCACTAAACGATCTTAAAGACCTTCCGAGATAAAGAAGACCCCCTATACCATTTCCTAGGGAAAATCAAGCATAATGAAGGTTGGTCAGAAGGAAACCCATTGCATACAATACAATCCTAAAAAGAGAGTGGTGGGCATACAGGAGCCTTTTAACAAGAACTGTTCGAGATCGACTCATCGCTACTGGTTATCGTGCGATAAGACCATTTCGGAGACCTTTGCTTACGAACAGACATACAGTTTTCCGTTTCCAATGTAGTGCAGAGCTCGCTAAAGATGAAAATTAGCATCGTGGAGGAAGATCCATTGTTCCAATGGAATTCGGTTCATCTTCCTTGGACGGATCGTAGCCCGAATTTGAACCATATCGAGCATATATGGGACACTATTGGGCGGAACGTGCGCGAAAGAACACCCAGTTCAAACACATCATGAAATAAACAATGCCCTTCATCAGAAATAGTTGCTGCTACCTTAGCAACAAATTAGTCGATTTTTGGCAGGAATCAGAAGACGTTTAGATGCGGTTATCCGTTTGAATGGAGGCTGCGCACAAAGTACTAATTCATTGGCGTATAACGATCAACCATGATGTGAACAGTCATCTGAAGATTAATTTTGAAATGTCTGACATTGTAAAGTTCGACTACAGTAAAAGTTGTAAAATGCATTTTTTTTGTACAAAAAACACTTCATTTTGTTATCAAAATTGTGGTTATATAAATCATTTTTTTTCAAACATTTTTTGTTCGTTTCAATGCCAATGTTATCATAAACTATGTTTCAATAATATTATACAAAAAATTTATTATATTTCATCCAAAACAAGAGGCTGATGTTTCAAATTTTAAAAAATCAAGGTGTTGCAATACTTTTTCCATGTGTATACATAAATGGCTTTATAGATAATCCATAAAACGTATATGAAAAATATAAATATAAATGAAAAAGTATACTCATTTCAAATCAATGTCTGACAAAGATATTGACGAATGAAGTATTTATGGGTCAATATAATATTCTATTATGTAGCATAAATAAAAGTAAAATCACAAAAATGCTGGACTGAAAGTCCCTAAGTAAATGACAAAATCAAAAGCTTAAACACATCAAATACGAATGGGCATGCGCAGGGTGAATATATGCCATTCTGGTTAAAACATTTTGTATTTCCCCCCATGTTTTACTTAGCACTAAGTGAGAGCTTTTGTTATTACTTGGTGTTCGTCGTCAGGCGTCGTACATAATATAAACAAAATCAGCTCATCTGAAACCAATGGAAGCCATACTTCTTTAAATTCCATGTCATTTAACCTTGCATGTCGTCCAAGCTAATAGTGGAATATCACGAAGTGGTTAAAGAGATGAAATGAAGAAAAAGGGAAATAACACTTTCATTGCGTTGATGGACTCTCAGTTCTTCGGTACTGACATGATTTTCAACAGAACTTTTTAAAATTGTTTAAGATTTACTCCTCAAAAATGGAATTTAAAATTGATTTATAAGGAATGGCTGTAATATTTTTCCGGTCTATTCGAAATAGTGTAAAATATATGTTGTACACTTTTAAATAACCCGCGGGAATTCAGTGTGTACTACATTTTTTATGTTATTTCTTCATAGACAGATCAAATATTACAGTCATTCCGTAAGTAAATTTGATATTACTAAACATCATGTTAATATATATATTTTATATTTACAAAAAAACACAAACCGATTTCGGTCATAGCAAATACATAGACAAAACTAACATGGAAAACTTGACAATAATAATATACATGTTAAAAACAGGTTTTGGATTTCTTTCCCTCAGTTCTAATGACTTTGATGAAACAAAATAATATTTTTTTATCATTTGGTGTTGATGCATTTAGTATAATCAAGAGTTTATCAGTTATGTTAGTGTAATAAAATTGACATATATATCTGTAATATTTTACAAAGATTTCCCGTTTAAAGAAAAATATGCAATTCATCGTGTGATAATTTCGTTTCTTGGTATTTTTGTAAATCGTACAGTTTTTATTGAAAGACGATGTTCGCTTATTCTAGATTTTGTTAGCATTTTTCTTGTTTCTTTTTATGGGTGTCATTAGATTTAAGAAATTTATTTATTATATACTTAGTAGTAAATACAGATGAATTGTATGTGTAATACAATCAATGGCAAGCGTGCTGTATCAGCCACCCGTGATGATATCGATATCAGCACGGTTGCAAAAGCTTTATCACACCTTTAATCTGTATGACGTCACGTCATCTATTGCAGTTACTGTTGCAAAGGCTGTTTATCAAAACCCTAATCTGTATGACGTCATGTCAAACCTCTATCTGTATGACGTCATTTCAAACCTCCTTATCTGTATGACGTCATGTCACATAAAAAAACATCTACTTGAGGTATATGTATATAATAAAGTGTATATGATATGGCTTTTTCAATATCACACACCGTATCAACCCTCAACCAATATAATCCCTCGAGCAGAGCTCTTGGGATTATATTGGTGTCTCGGGTTGATACGGATGCGATATTGAAAAAGCCATATGATATTCTCTATATATTTATCTTTTTCAATTAAGCCACTTATGTGATCATCAATAAGAGTTTGAAAATAGTTAATATAACCTTTTTTGTTGAGTTTTTAACTTTTTAGTCTGTTTTAAAGTTACACTTTCTCCAATAAGTTGGATGTCAATATTTATTTCTTGTGACACATTTTTTGCAAAAGTATACCAAGAGTATGTTCCTTCAGTATCTTAATTTTTAGTTATTTAAAGGCTTCATTCAGAAATGCTGAATTTAGAAGTGGGTTTAGATTTTCATTATTTAATCTAGATAGTTACATCATAGTTTGGATTTTTTGAAACGTTTCTAATGGCAGAAGTCCTATTTCATTTCTAACAGCTAGATTTGTTGAGCTTCTTTGTGTTCCCAGTTCTTGTTTAACAGGTTGCAGCTGTGTTTTTTCTAATAAAGTTTTATCAATGAAATGAATAACATCTGGTGTTGAGCTATGTTTGTTAGCTCGCAGATTTAGCTCTATAAAATTGAATATAACACATTTCACTATTATATGTTAGTATAGGTTAAACCAATGTTTCAAAAAGGTTGCAAGACACTCTCACAGAAAAATTGTCCAAAGCCTGATGAGTAAGAATTGCATCTGTTCATATCAGGTTTTTTTTATGATTATTTTTTCTACATGCCATTTTATGTCATGGTCCAGTGACTTGCAATTAATTACCATTTTTTTTAACATTAAGTTTTTGTCTGTTATTGTTTGATGGGCACCATTTACAATAGACAACGATATTTTCTATAAACTTTCTGGAAGGCCTTATCTATTTTGTTTGGTAAATCATATCAGAAGTTACGGGTCCGGTTGTACAATAATTGCGTGAGTTTTAGCCAATGGACATGCATACTTGCTTTAATTGAAAAAAAAAGTTTCTATTTTTATTCAGTATTACCCGTTTTAACTGATAAGTTTTTCAGTTACTCATTTATATATTTAGAGATTTGTTCTGTTCGGGATATTTGTTTTAGGAAGTTATGACCATGGGACGTCTAATAACATTTTCCGTATTTTTTCCTGTATCGTCTTATCGATAAAATATTCAGAGATTTCATAAATACTCACAAACCATCATTAAGTATCGTACTGGTTTACCGATTTGTGCTGAAGTTTGAAATAATACTTTGAAAAATCGGTTTCCGCTTTGATTTCTGTATTGCTTGAATCTTGAATCAAGCCCAAACAAAATCTAGTCTCAACCATTGAATCGTTTTCAATAATAATTGTTTTGCAAAAATGTGTGCGGTGGACACCCTTTATGTTTTTTCCCCAAACAAACAGGGATTTGTTTGCAATGTGGCCAAACTTTATGATTGGGAAGTATGATGACTGTGTCGATTGTCCCTGATACTGATTGACACCTTGGACGGACGATTTTTTTCATTTCGGTCAGAAAGCTGCTAAAAATTAATGTTTAACCATCATCCGTTGTTCAATGTTTAAATTTCAATCACAGTAATTTTTTTTTCTTCTTCAGAACTATCGTCTTTATCAAGGCAGACTTCTACCCTGAGAGAACCACCAACCGTTGACATGATAGCTGGCAATCCATATTGTCTTGAAGGATTATGTACCCTTGTGTTGATTCAATGCTAAACATATGGAAATTTTATAGAAAATCCACAGTCTTTATCCCTGTACTCTCATATTTGGCAATTTGATGACTGATAGACATAGGATTATTGCATGCACTGCTAGCATTGATTTCCTTAAAACAAGTTTATTAATGTAGTTATTGGTAAAACAAAATTAAAATATTGACCAAATCAAGTACACCTTTTAGGGTGCGCTCGACTTAAGTGACTCAGCACAAGGTATTTTGGAATTAACAGGTTTTTAAGAAATTTTTGTAAAAAATAAACAATAGCACATCATAGAAAATTAAGTTAGTAGTCTATGTTTCAAATTTTATAACAAAAATCTCTGTATTAAAGGCTGTGGATTTTCTATAAACATCTTAGTTTATTTGCCACAAAGTACTCTTTTAAATGCAATGAAACAGTAAATAATAATGCTTTGCATCAAGTTTCCCCTTTGTATATGTACAAAATGGTCTATCTCTATTATTTATTATATCTGGAGTTTTGATACAATTGAAGTTCGAAAAGCTCGTAGAAAAATGGCTACAGAAGGGGTCATAAACCTTAATCGTATGTATATATTTGTCGGAAAGATATTGCTACATTTGTGTTTATTATGTAAGGTTGATGTGGACCCTTAGGCTAAACTAGCTGCGCTTTCATCGCAAAATTTACTTTGAGTACATCGGTATCAAAAGTACCAGGATTATAATTTAATACGCCAGACGCGCGTTTCGCCTACATAAGACTCATCAGTGACGCTCAGATCAAAATAGTTAGAAAGCAAAACATGTACAAAGTTGAAGAGCATTGAGTACCTAACATTCCAAAAAGTTGTGCCAAATACGGCTAAGGTAATCTATGCCTTGGATAAGAAAATCCTTAGTTATTCGAAAAACACAAAGTTTTGAAAACAGGAAATTTGTAAAAATGACCACATTATTGATATACATGTCAACACCGAAATGTTGACTACAGGGCTGGTGATATCCTCGGGGACGAAACGTCCACCAGCAGTGGCTTCGACCCAGTGGTGTAAATAGTTATCAAAGGTACCATGATTATAATTTAGTACGCCAGACGATCGTTTCGTCTACATAAGACTCATCAGTGACGCTCATATTTAAATATTTATAGAGCCAAACAAGTTCAAAGATGAAGAGCATTGAGGGTCCAAAATTTCCAAAACGTAGTGCCAAATACGGCTAAGGTTATCTATGCCTGGGATAACAGATCCAGAACTTTTCATAAAAGGAAAAAAGGGGGGGGTTGACTGACCTTACGGGGGCCGCTCCAGTCATACTTTAGTGGTTCCTTGTATAATCAACCAAGTTTTTCCCACGAAAATCCGGCTATGATATTAATCGAACAACAGTAAAACTTTTGTATTCTTTTCCGTATGAAGTGCTTACGTTTTGATGATGTTAAGGCCCTGTTATAGTTTACTATGATAGATTTATGTTGTCTCATTTGCACTCATACCACAAATTTATATATCTATATAAATATCAAAATGATAGACAGAAAATAATACGTTTAAAAAATTTACAAGCGTTGATATTTATTACAATACTATTTTTGACAACATTTCTACTCTATAAAGTTATCATTTCAAATATATATCTAAGACAGATATATATTGACATTATATAGTTATTTCTCTCATCATACATTTCACTTATACTGTTTGAAATGTTAGTTTTATATCACGTACATTCTTCACATGTAAGTGTAAATTCATTTTTTTCAATGAACATTGAATTAAAACAAACTATGATGTAATTTTCTTTGTGCTTCTCCGTTATCTTGGTGATAGTAATCGTTTAGTTTTTTTAAAGGTACATTGATCTTTCCAATCATGAATGACATTCCATTATGGGTGAAGCATTTTTAATTTTGAAACAAATTAATCATTAAATGCTTGATAGATTCATAAACATTTTATATTAAACAGTCTTATATATATGAGTTTGAAATTTGTAATCAAAATCCTACAGAAGACTTTAGGGCCTGTATACCAATAGGGTACATTTCAAATTCAGGTAATATACATACTGCCTTTGCGTTTAACGTTAAGGTGATTTTTTCACAAATTTGATTGGCAGTTTAACTGATTCCATTGATAGATATTGAGTTTCAAGATTTATAGTGTTCTACGCAATATTTAGTGACCAAAATAGGGTGATATTGGGCTACACAAGAATAAAAAAGTTTAATATGGGAAACAAATCCATCTCCTCTGAATAAAGCTTTATTTTTACAAAATAATGCCTCTGTGCAGCATTCAATTAATGCATTGTTCAAAATAAACCTGTCTTTAGTAAGCGATGAAGGGCTTATACCGTATTTTGTTGCAAGTCTTTTAGATGTTTAGACATATATAAATTTTTGTCATATACACACATATTTTTATGGAAAATTCAATCCAATCTTTGATGGGAATGGTCATTTTGTGATCATAAACATCTGTGTTGTGTTAAGATATATTAATGTCATAAATTGAATCATTCATTATTTGATAAAGGACAAATTATAATTCATTCAATGAATTTCTTTGCGTCTCATTTCTCCATCTTTACAAACGGGGAAAGCCTAAGTTTGTTGACAAAAATATATACTTAAAAGTCGTTACAGATTTATACAGACACTACTATAGGAAACAAACAATAGTTGTTTATCCTTTGGAAGTTTGTCACAGTTCATAATACTTCACAGTACTTTCGACCTTTTCTTACATTATAGAAAAAGCTGTAGGTGTTCTATAATTTTTCCTTAACATCATTTGTAAACTTGTCTAATTTTCTTGCAGCACGATTAAGTGCTCCAGTATCCTTATTTTTAAAAAGATTCATTGACCTGTTGAAATACTGCGGTAAATTCTTTTCTGTTAAATGTTTGAGTAGTCGCTCACACATACGCATGATTCGTTTACCCATTAATTTCCTTTCCCACTGCCAGTCCATTGGTAGACGTTCACATTCGAGGAACAATATGTTTTTTAAATGATATGATGTAAGACCATCTGGATTTTCAGCTTCATCACCCCAGAAAAAATCTCGGAGGCCTTTCATAATTCTCAGAGATCTTCTCCTCAATGTTCCAGACCCTTTTTTGTCAATATCTACAAGAAGTTTTCTTTCGCAGATGGCAAATGAAGGCTTCCAGTAAAGTCGATCGGATGTAACTAAGTTTACTTTGATATTTTTTAATTGTAGATTTTTCTGGCGCTGGCCACTAAGCTCCATGTTGAGGCCATTCGAACTCATCTTAAAACGGCAGTCTCATATTGACCATTGGCGCCAAATCTACACTAAGATCGTCTGCATAGCGCTGTTTAACGATGAAAGTCACAGCTGGTGAGTCGGATAAATATTCAACTTCAACCTTTTGGTCAATTAGGGAATTCTTGGTCAAGTATTCAACATTATCGCGTACCAGCTTCTCGAAATGTCTTTAGGCCCTTTCCATCCTAGTAGCAAGTCTGTTATTAGAAAAAAAAAGTTTTAAAAAAAGGCAAGGAAGGTATTTGTACCAAGAAACTAAGACAAGCGTGCCAAATTTTTTGTATTCACGGGGTCACTTTCAGAATTTTTTGACACTATCTTATTGCTGAGACAAAATTTTACATATCTACTATTCTTACAAGTTGATAAAATACCTTTCTAAAAGGCATCGAGTAGTTTGCAGTATCATAAATGGAAGCCATCATTTGATTTTGTGTTCTATGTGGTTTTTTTTAGATGGTTTCTATTGTTTCCTTCCATATAAACATCATACAATCATACATAGGAAATATACGTGTATTACCGACACTAATCGTGCAATGCAGATTCAACACTAAGATTATGCAACATGAATGTGTAAAAATAAATTTATCCATTTTGACCATCGTTAGTGTTCTCGTTTGAATTGTTCTGCATTCGTCATTTCGGGGTCTTTTATATCCTACTATGCGGTATAGGTTTTGCTTCATCGTACATCTTACAAATATCAATTAGAAATATTATCTTGAAATG
This sequence comes from Mytilus edulis, assembly GCA_019925275.1. Classification (NCBI taxonomy): domain Eukaryota; kingdom Metazoa; phylum Mollusca; class Bivalvia; order Mytilida; family Mytilidae; genus Mytilus; species Mytilus edulis. Next base: position 40,739,461 of record CM034357.1, on the reverse strand, counting down.
TTTATGAAACAGTCTTTAACTAATATTTTCTAAATAAAATCGAAAAAATATATTGTTATGATGTTATTGAAATATTCATTAGATATTACCATTTTTATATTTTTAATTAGGACAAGCAAATTATATTGATGTTGCATCAAAAAGATATTTTATTATACATTAAACCTATGCTTTACATAGATATTAATCAAAAATGTTTTATAAATATTTCTTTTAAACATCTAAAAAATATATATATTATATGTTATATAAAAATGTCCATCAGATATTGATTGAATATTGCAAAGAAATATCTCCTTGGCATACAATTGTTCTCATTTATAAAACTATCTATTTAATGTTTTAAAAACATCAGCAAAGAATATTTATCTATTTATTTTAAAAAATATTTACAAAAAATGTGTTTATATTAGCAATCAAACATTGGGATGAAATATTATTGTTAAAATATCATTCAAGACATGCATAATTTCTGATGTAAAAAAAATGTCTATAAAATATTTTTTGGTAAATATTTTTGACAAACATATATATAACCAGTCAATAATATCATGAAAATATTATGTATTAGATGGGAGGACAATTTTAACTTAAACCAAGAAATAAGTTATAGCCGAAGTACATTACATATTATGTGCTATATGAGCTTCGTGTCGATAACTTTGATTGTTCTTCTTTTGAAGCCTTTGTTTAAAAAAAAGTTAAAACGTTAAAACGTTAACTAAAGTTTGTTCAAGGTTTTAATATAGAGAAAAACACAATACACAAGGTACTATACCAATAGTTGTATATCGTTTTGAACTTTGCTTCAATTCCTAATACTTCAAATTACTGGTAAGTATTTGTAAGATATAGAAAACGTTGTCGTATTTCCTTAAGACAATGTAAAAACTTGTTTAGCTTTCTAGCAGCACGACTGGGTGTCATATGTTTAATGCAGTAAAATGTAACACGCTGATATAAATTTACTGAAACAGGATAAGACAAAGGAGGTAAAGTAAAATAGTATCCAAGGAGAAATCCAAAAGAATCATTCTCATAGGATTTTGTCTAATGCTTAGTCCGTTTCTGTGTTTGTTACATGTTAATGTTGTGTCGTTGTTCTCCTCTTATATTTAATGCGTTTCCCTCCGTTTTAGTTTGTTATCCCAATTTTGTTTTTTGTCTATGGATTTATGAGTTTTAAACAGCGGTATACTACTGTTGCCTTTATTTCTTGCTGCATGACTAAGACGCCGACCATTTTCTTGTGTAGGATTAGTTGTCCCGGGACACACATTTGTTCGATTCCTTTAAAAAAAAAATTCCAATCACATTCAGGAGCCAAAAAGTTTTATCTAAAATGAACGTGGTATTTATCTTTTTATAATTTTCAATAGAAACTGATTATTTATTAAAAAAAATGCCCCCTCCCCAACACACATAAACCATACATTTCATAAAATGTTATTGTATTTCTGTCATTTTAGACTTCCTAAGTACAACAAAACTAATGTATAAACATACAAATGTATAAACATATTAATGTATAAACATATTAATGTGCAAATATAAAAATGTATAAACATACAAATCGTTGTATATATTTCTCGTTCCAGTTGCTAAATAATGAATAAAGAATGAAGGAGGGGTACTTTATAAACTAGGGTAGAAAGAGGGTTGCTGATATATAGAACTGACTATAGAATAAAAACACAGAAATGGAGCCTCCTCCTTCCCTTCCCCTCCAAAAATATAATTATAGTAAAGCAGACAAATTTTGCGGCGCCTCCTGTCATCATCATAAGAAATGTACCATGCTATCGATAATAGTATATATTCCTGGTATCTATGATGACTTTATTTATGTATGCAAATGTTGCCTAATGTTCATGTCAGCTAAATTTCGATTTACAAGTATTTATTTGAAGAATACATTTTTCAATTAACATAAATTAAAGACGCTCATTGACACATTACAAAATTCGAACGACAATATACATATCACAAATGTACAAATTACGAAAGTACATATCATAAATGTACAAAATTACGAAAGTACATCTCACAAATGTATCAATGAATAACGGAAATTCAAAATTGGAAGTTGAATAGTTCGACTTGCAATTCACACACATTTAATTGTCGAATTGCAAAGTTTGAATTTCAAAATTACCGAGCTACATACACACAAAATAATCGTTAAGTTGGAATTATGGCACATATGGCTTTCCATACAACTTTGGCGTGCCTCGCAAATACCATGTATCCGAATTTTTGATCTATCAACAAACATGGCCGCCATGGTTAAAAATAGAACGTAGGGGTCAAATGCAGTTTTTGGCTTATATCTCAGAAACTAAAGCATTTAGGCCGTACATTGACCTATAATGGTTTACTTTAAAAATTGTTATTTGGATGGAGAGTTGAACTTGTCTCATTGGCACTCACACCACATCTTCCTATATCTATAGAGCAAATCTGACATTGGGTTACGATGTTCAAAACGTGAAGATCTATCAGCACTGAAATTTTCAGACAAACTGAACAACCCATTGTTGGGTTGCTACAACTAAATTGGTTGTTTTAAGAAAATTATTTTTTGGTTATTATCTTAAATATTATTGAAGATAAAGATAAACTATAAACAGCAAAAAAGTTCAGCAAACATATACCTACAAAAAGTTATATGACCAAAATTGTCAATTGACCTTTAAAGGAGTTATTGCCCTTTAAGGACAATTTCACACACGTTGTTTTATGTTTTGTAACTTTAAAAATCTTCTCAAATGAATCTAGTATCAATTTGTTTGTCATTGCCTTGTACAATGTTGTACGTCAAGAAACAAAGACACTATGGCTAAAATGGAACATATGGGTAACAAAAACTATCTTTAAAAAAGATATCCGACGTATTTAAATTTGAGTATATGTTTAAAACTATCATTCCGATAAACTTTAGAAGCACAAAGATACCATTTAAATAACGTTTTCTCTGTTTGTGTTCAGTATTCTCGGTCCTCGTATCTTTCTGTTTACATTCACCAAAACCCCGCGGAAATCTCACATGCGTAGGTGCGTTCTAAAAGTCATGTACTTTCGTACAACAAAGTTTACATTAAAAATTATATAATTGTCCCGAATAAACAGCTGTAACGGATGCAAAGAGCTATTGGAGAAACAATTATTTTAATAAAAATATAAATCTTTGTAAGATCTAGTTCAAATATTTATAGTTTTTTACTTGCTTTCCATCACGATATAATTAACGAGATGTTTTTTCAAACACAACCAAATCACCCACCATGACAGCATTTTGTCCAATCACAGAAAGGATTTTCGAGCATGCGTATTCTGTTGCCATAGTGAAGCGTCCTTAAGTTCAAAGGGCACAAACCGAAACTAATACCGACTACGTCGGAAAAAGCAAAAATAATCGTTGATGAAAAATTTAAGCAAAAAAAAGTGTGCGATTCAGGCTCTTGAGAGCCATTTGTTTCCTAGTAATAGACTTTATTCTTCACTAACAAACTGTTATCACAGTCTCGCCGTTTTGGAATTTTGATTACTAGTATTCCGCAAATGTTGATATTTATATAGCAATACTTTAACATGTCTCATAAGTTATGCAAATATTCAAAATTAATGAACTACGACTGAGGTACATAGTTAAACAATCTCCATGTAAATAAGATGTGCCAAAGATAATACAACTGCATACCGAATACCATTGACTTATTATAGTTTTCAAAGTTTCAAAGTCAATGAGCCATGAAGAGGGTTGGGGCTATATAATCCTCATGGAAACGATAATTGCAAATGCCAATAAATTTGCATAACAAATATCATTGTCTTAACATTAGCCGTTCATCTTAAACTGATTTAATCTAAGTCGATAGACCATGACTAAGGGGCGGGGACAAATATTTTCCATGGTAATTAGATGTGTAAATGCTTATACAAGTCAAATGATTACCAATAAACTTTTGCCTACCCTAAATGGTTCCCCTTGAGCTGACCTAATCACTAACTGATACAAGTCAAATGAGCAAACATTTAAAAGTCAATAGATCTCGACTAAAAGGGCGGAGCCAAAAAATCGCCACAGAAATGAGAAGTGCCAATGCTTTTACAAATACATACCAAATGTTATTGACATACCATTAGAGGTTTCCCAATTACAAACTAATACATGTTAAATACGCAAAAGTTTCAAAGTCAATAGACATTGACTGAGGGGGCAGAGCCAGATAATCTCTATGGAAATGAGATGTGCTAATGCTAATACAACTGCATTGACCTACAACGTGTGGTTCACCACACCATACACTAGGACTTATCACAAACTAATACATTGTTGACGACGATGTCGCTGCCGACGCCGGAAACAGCACACCTATGTCTCTCTTTTTGACCCCGTCAAGGCGAGACAAAAAAAGTTTCAATGATGTGTTTAGGTAGAAGTTGTTAAACCGTTTAGTGTGGTTTGATTACATTATAAATTTGTACATGATTTTGTAGAAATGAATACACGAATCTAAGCATAAGAAGTGTTATCAAATCAAAATTAATGTTTATTGGAACCACAGACATATATATTCCAATAATTAAATATTGATATATGTTTTAACTTAAAACTAGCACTATTGGGAATTATCTGTGTATCATGTATATGTACATGTGAACGCACTCATTCATCTAACAATGCGGATTTAAATTGAAAGTTTCAAAAATTAATCATGAAAACGTGGAATCAAATGGACAGTAAATGAAGAAGAAAAAAGTAAGTGTTGTGAATGAAATAGTTGAAAACATCCTTATACATGTATGTGAACGGATTGGATCCAAGGTTTAAAGGAGAATCAGAGGAAGTTCGAAGTTTTTATTCCTTCACAAAGGTTTGCCAAGGCCGACGAATTTGACGATGCTGAGACGAAGCAGGGTAGGAAGTATATTAATCAAGCGGCGTTTTATAAAACGGACAGTAAACAAGCATTGCATCGTCTTACTTTCCATTGCCAGTATTTCCAATGAAATACACTTTACATGTAGACACATCTGTCAATCAAGTATGACTAAACCAGAGTGAAGGATTTGCAAGTAAGACAGACATGCATTGTATTGTGTCAGTTAAAGTGAAAATGCATTTCAGAAAGCTCGTAGTTCACGGGGTGGAGAATAACAAATTTAACGGACTCGCCGGCTATGAGTTTCACAGTTAAGCAGTGTAATGGAGTTGATATTAATGTAAATTTGGCTGCAATGATCAATGTGAAGCTACCATTTAAAGATGAAATCGATTTGCCCTATAATGATGCTCAATGACCATTGTAGAAACAGTTCATCAAATTACAGATGTTCGGTGTTAATATGGTTACTTCCGATCCTGTGTTCTGGAAATTATCACTTGCCATTTACAAAAGAGCACTCCTGGTATAGAGAGAGATCGGAATGATTCTTGAACATGCAAGAGTACGTCTCTTAGAATCATGAAAAGACTTATAAAGATCGAGATGGACTAACATCCAATCATTTGAAAAATTTATGATTTTGAGAATGTGAAAGACTGCCAAATTATTATCAGTGGAATATGGTGAACGAATTATTGGTATGTGTGAGCATCTCCTCCTCGTTAATTTATCTGCTAACCACTTGCCACAGTTTTTCAACAGGCGAAAAAATCTTTTTGAAAATAAGAAGGATCACGGGGCACTTGAACTTGTTGCCAGAAACTTTAACCAGTTTTTGCATTGCCTTGAGAATTATTTATAGAAAAAACAAAAACTGTTTCTATATAAACTGACACAAGTTTAAGTTCCAAACGATATACAATTATTACGGTTTTTATTCCTGTCAATCATCCCGGAATCGTAGAGGTGAAAGACATTAAATGACCCAAGATTCTATGTGCCTTTGAAACTGTATAATTAGATGGAGAACAGCTTAATGTCCGTAAAATCTCTTTCATACTATGCACGTGCTTATCTAAATACTAATTAAATAGTGATACATCAAAGTTTTGACTGACCGCAAAAGTAAAGACATCTGTAGAGAACATAATTGTGTGTGAGTTAAACTGTAAAACAAATAAATATCTAGATCATTGATGAAGACCGTGAAAGTAATAAATATGTCTCATTGGCGATTTGTGGTCAACATCACCTAGTGGAAAATCAAGTACTCAAAAACATAAAATTGAGAATACAGACTACCAATTTTATTCAATAGATTTACATAAGTTTATGATTATACAATTATTTTTTGGCCCTTGGGAATCATCTCAGCTATGTATAAATTTTGACCGGTCCCTGCCTAAAAAGTTTATTAGCATTTATGAGAAGCAAACTTCAAAGGCAGTGACACACCCGTCAGTTCGAAGGAACCCAGCATGGTTCCGAGGGAGCACAGCATGGCTCCCTACTGCTTTAGACAGCGCAGCATGGCTGCCGAACGAGTTGAACTGACGGTGGTGATGAGACAACTGAATTCTTGGGGGAATAAATGAAATTTGGTTTATAGATCCAGACAATAAAACTTCATTAATGTCCAGTAGCTGAAATAATTCCCTGATCATTGATATATTGAAAGCGTGTGAGGTGGGGAAGGCGGCGGTTAAAGAAAATTTGCTTCACAATATGAAATAGCGTCCTTCTATCCAAACAGAATAACAAAGATGAGTTCTGCCACGTGTATCTCTTCTAAATAAGGAACAACCAATAAGAGTAGCACATGCAGACACGAGTTTCTTTACACGAATAAACCACGCCTAAATAATATGTAAGCTAACATTTATTCCTGTCAATCATCCCGGAATCGTAGAGGTGAAAGACATTAAATGACCCAAGATTCTATGTGCCTTTGAAACTGTATAATTAGATGGAGAACAGCTTAATGTCCGTAAATCTCTTTCATACTATGTACGTGCTTATCTAAATACTAATTAAATAGTGATACCTCAAAGTTTTGACTGACCGCAAAAGTTAAGACATCTGTAGAGAACATAATTGTGTGTGAGTTAAACGGTAAAACAAATAAATATCTAGATTATTGATGAAGACCGTGAAAGTAATAAATATGTCTCATTGGCGAATTGTGGTCAACATCACCCAGTGGAAAATCAAGGACTCAAAAACATTAAATTGAGAATACAGACTACCAATTTTATTCAATAGATTTACATAAGTTTATGATTATACAATTATTTTTTGGCCCTTGGGAATCATCTCAGCTATGTATAAATTTTGACCGGTCCCTGCCTAAAAAGTTTATTAGCATTTATGAGAAGCAAACTTCAAAGGCAGTGACACACCCGTCAGTTCGAAGGAACCCAGCATGGTTCCGAGGGAGCACAGCATGGCTCCCTACTGCTTTAGACAGCGCAGCATGGCTGCCGAACGAGTTGAACTGACGGTGGTGATGAGACAACTGAATTCTTGGGGGAATAAATGAAATTTGGTTTATAGATCCAGACAATAAAATTTCATTAATGTCCAAAAACTCAGATGAGAATCAGCTGAGTGCCCCAAGGATGGTGTGAGGTGGTTTAGCCTTCAATATATCAACGATAATAAACTTGTTTCAAAGACAAGAGAAATTAACCGCGTAAACTAAAAATAAAGTGTATTAATATACATAAGCAAACAATCCTATATTGTTACGGCCAGAAATCGCCTTTAAATTGTAGCCAACAAAAGACACAAATCAATAATAAAATTTAACAATATTTATTATACAAAGTTTACAATAAGTATTACACAAATATTACTGTCAACTTAACTGTCAAAATATGAGTCCAATCTTTTATCTTTATCTGTATCCGGATATCTTTCGGAATCCAATCTGAATATTACGGTCACAATCCAGCATGATGTTGTTTGTAGAATAAAAGTGTCAATCCAAATGCGGTGAATACTAATGTCTATCGATGTCTAAGTCTAAGTCCAAGAGTGAGTGTTTAACTTTAGTGTCTGTATATATATAATTGTCAAGGAAAATTCTAGAACAATCTATACTGGAACATCCTAGAAAGTTACAATGGAAGTTTCTAGTAAAATGTAGAAGTTTATATAACGCATCTTTTATTAGGATCATTCTGGAAAGTTCCAATCATTCTGTAATTGTTCCAGTGATTTCTAAACTGCACAGTTCTAAGATTATTCTGTAAACAACTATCAGGCCATACAACACAAATTAGGCCAACATAAATAAATACAATAATTACAATATCATAACAATATAACACAATGAGTATATACAAATGTAAAAATAAATTTACGACTCAGTTAAACTTTGTTGAGCATATTTGATAGAAGTTGGGGAAATCTTGATATATCTACAATAACTATCTGATTTCCATCGACCAAGTACTTTGATGATATGATCTTCTACGCGTGCTTTCCCCGCACTAGTTGCGGCACCAGATCTGAAAGAATGACCATTATACAAGTTTGGGTCATAACCGCAAAGTTCTAAAATATTCTTCAATTTCACTAGAAAAAATTGTCTTGTTAAAGCTTCCCTATTAACTGTTATAAAAAGCGAATCAGATGGAAATCCAATTCCAAATTCAGAATGCCTAATACTAAAATATCTTTTTAAAGCCAAAAAAGGGCAAATAGAGTTATCTATTTTAAAAAGTTTAATATCTATTCCCTTTCGGAATGGATCAGTTTTAGATTCTTTAAGTCTCAGAATAGCATAATCAGTCTTTAAAATAATATCAGATATGCATAAGCTAGTTAGAGGGTCAAACTTATCGATATTCATGACGGTAAATTCTCCACATCTCAAAAAGGCGAAAAACGCAACTATGCAAGTTTTTCTATCAAACAATCAATATATTTACCAAACACGCCTTTTCTCATTCTAAGGCAGATTTCCTGTAAAATTGGAAAAGTAATCGGCAACCTAGTTCTAGTTTGTGAGCCTTGTATGCGTTTAACAAATTTTAAAATGAGAGTGAGTCTTGGTAAAAATTCGCCATGAGGCGTTTCCAGAGGATTATGATATCCTGACTTCAAATAAGCATGTCTTATACCACATAAATAAATTTTTATAGTAATGTGTTTGAGTTTCAAAACTTTAAAACAATGTGCTATAAAGTAGATGAGAACGTCCTCTGATATAAGAGGTAGATCGTGTGAATTATATGTAATACCATTTAGCAACAAAAATCTAACAAAGTGAGAAAAACCTATATTATACAAAGATCTTGTTGTATTAGCAACAGCATGTGTCCATAATTGTTTGACTGTTTCATTCAACACCACATTACTTCGTAGACACTCGGGCAATTGTGTGGCAGCTTCTCTGCATGTGGAGCGAGGCGGTGGAATTTTTCCATCTGCAAACGAGATAAAGCGTCACTAATGTTATTTTTACGACCTTCAATATGTTTAGCAGTTACCTGGAAGTTGTTTACACATGCGCACCACGTTAACTGTCGCATAAGCTTCATAATTTCGATACATTTTGATCTTCCCTTTTTAACAATTGCTACAGTCGCCTCATTGTCACAAAGAAAGAGGATTTTCTTGCATTTCCATTCTTTACCCCACAAAAGAGCAGCTACTACTATCGGTTATAGTTCTAAAAATGCCATTGATAGCGATTTATCGTTTAAAGAAGGTAACTCTTTTGGCCACGTCGAGCAAAACCATTTCCCTTGATAATAACCTCCGTACCCAATTGTAGATGAAGCATCAGTGTATAGTTGCATATCGAAATTAGAAGTGTAATAACAGTCGTAAAACATGCTTATTCCGTTCCAATTATGTAGAAATCGGAGCCAAAATTCTAGGTCAACTCGAGCTTCCTTGCGCAAATTGACATAGAAATGAAGTTCTTTAACCTTCGTGGATAATTTTATAAGATAGGAAACAAAAGATCTACCTGGCACAATAACACGTGATGCAAAGTTTAAATGGCCTAAAAGTTGAAGTAATTCTCTTTTTGTACATGTTGACTTTTGAATTATGGAAATTATAAATTTGCAAATTCTTTCTACTTTGTTTGCAGGTAATCTAGCCTCCAATTTATCTGTATCTAACACAATACCAAGATATTCAATGCACGTTAGTGGGCCCATAGTTTTGTTTGCCGCAAGTGGAACATTTAATCGATTAAATATCATGGTCATTAACGCCATTGTTCTTTCGGCATCGAACTCTGGAGGGTCAACAGTAAGGAAGTCATCCAGTAAATGTAGAATATGTTTAACTTTGTAATTATGTTCTTCAATAAAACAAATCGCTGTAGAGATATTATCAAATATTTTTGGGCTACTACGGCATCCGAATGACAATCGCACATAAAAATAGTAAAGAGATTCCCATTTAAAACAAAATAATGGCCATTGATTCGGTAGCACTGGGCATATTTTAAATGCGTTTTGAATGTCGAACTTACAGAGTTTTGTCCCTTTCCCGTAATTAGTAATGAGACGAATTGCGTCATCTATCTTGACATACGTCATAGAGCACAAATCTTTGTCTATAAGATCGTTGATGCTAACATTTGTATCGTTGTGCGGTGCGGACAAGTCTAAAATAAGACGCTTTTTGAAAGAATATTTACCTTCTGCAACTCCTAACGGACTTACTCGACAACCATCAAAAGGTAATTTTTCAAACGGACCATAAACGAAACCGTTAAGTAGTTCTTTGTTAATAAGATCTGCAACTGTATCTTTCTGTGACCTAGCGCTTAAATTATTTTCATTCCATTGTTTTAATGTTATCATATTTAACCATAGTATCAAAGCCATATTGTAACCCATTACATAAATAATCAACGAAATGTTTGTCGGGATGATTCATTAGTTCACTTTTAAGCTGTTTGACGTTGACCGGGGTTGTAGCGTGCATATCAAATTTAGTAAGTCACATTTACGAGATGTCTTTGGAGTTTCTTTATCAATCGGGGGTGTCTGATTGGATGAAGACGTTGCTGATGGGCGTTTCCCACATAGAACCTGTGAATGTCCTGGCGAACGGCATTTGGTGCAAATATGTGAAAAAGAACAGGTGTGTTTTGTACACCCTCTAATGCTATTAAAGTTATTACAAATCTCTTTACCGTTCTGAAAATATTTTGGTCGGCCGTACTTATCGTCACGATCATCATTTCTCGAACTATTAATCTCTTGATGATTTACTGAGTTTCTCAGCTGCAGCGGACAAAATTCTGTAGTGTGATCGCACATGTGGCATAATTTACATACGCTGATTTGAATCCCTGCAGCTACGAGTGTGAATAAGTCACGGTCACGTTTACTCCAGTCTACCTTAACGTGATGTTCTCTTAATAGTGTGGACGCTTTGGCTGAAAACATTTTATGGTAATCGTAATACTTAGACCCGTAAAAATTACTAATATCAATTATGTCTTCTTCGTACGCATCTAATTCGACGCGTCCTTCTGGATAAGCTTTTGACATTATTCTTTTATATTTTCCGAATGCCTTAATAAATTCCTGAATGGTCAGTGTGCGGTTTAATCGTATGTCGGGTTTCCCTGGGAGATTAACTCCAATGCTATCAGCAGTTACGGTATGTGATTGTGGGCTTTCATAATTAGAAATTAGCAAGGCTGTAATATTAACATCCTTACCATCAATAATCTGTCGCTGCAGTGATGAAGATACAATATCTATACCGGTAAAATCATCTGATCTGGCTTCCTTGTTGGTGTCTACGGATACACAATTCTCCTGTATTCCGGAATGAGAAGCAGTATAGTTATCAACGGTAGTAGACTGGTTGTACCAATGCTGAAGGGTAAATCCGTCTTTGATTGTGTTCTGCTGCTTTTCTCCGGGATTCCTCAAAAGAAGTTGGGTAACGGTACTTTGTAAACCCGTAAAGCATTGGGACATAGAGATGAACGCATTACACATATTGCTCATTGGAATACCCGCCTCCGGTTCTGGGTTGATGAATGGGCGTTGCTCCGGTGGGGATTGTAGAGTTCCGATATCCGGAATTACTTCTGCTTCAATAACGGTTGCCTCCTTTCGTTTGATATTACTGTTGAATAATTGGATGATTGGCTTACTAAGATCGACAGGAACTTCTATATCCATCCCCTTTAATTCTTGGATAAGTTTTGTCTTACTCCACGTGGATGGGTCCTCGCTAGAGTCTACAGGCGGACGTTCGTAAGGCATTTTCCTTTTCGGTTGTCTCTTCGACTTTCTGGTAGCCATAATGTTAATAATGGAACTGATTATAATGTTACAATAAAAGTTACCACTCACGTGTGAAAAAGGAATACAAATATCCAAGATTACTTAAATCCAAGTTTACTTAAATCCAAGGAAGGAAACTAAATCAAAGCTTAAAGTTCCAATCTAGATGACAACTAATATAAAAGTCTAAATCGTATAATGAAAGAAAAGTACTGTTATGATATAGCACAATAAAGAAAACATTTGCTTCACAATATGAAATAGCGCCCTTCTATCCAAACAGAATAACAAAGATGAGTGTATCTCTTCTAAATAAGGAACAACCAATAAGAGTAGCACATGCAGACACGAGCTTCTTTACACGAATAAACCACGCCTAAATAATATGTAAGCTAACAACAATATAATGTTGGTTCTTAATAAATCCGAAACATCAACAATGGCTTGCTCTATTAATCAGGCAAAACAGTTGATACGTTCACTAATTGACACCCATAAATGCAGGGCTCGACATTAACGTTTGTCCGATTGTCCGGGACAAGTGGACACAGGTGTCGGGCAAGTAGATTCACCATACTACTTGTCCGATGGGACAAGTGAAAAATCAAGGTCAAATAAAAATAGATCAAATTCAAGACTTATACATTCCCAAAAATATGAATGATTGTTTTATTGATCATATTTAATGAAATAATTATTCATTGATTGAACCAGAGACATATAAAACTTGTATAATATGTCTCTGATTTGGAGTATTTGAACATGCTGGCAGCCATTGACCAAGGGGATATAAGTAAGGGGAAAGAAACCAATGTTAATGTATCTTCTTAGTATAAGCTTCCTTGAATTAGGAGCACCTCCATATGGAGTTTTACCTAAACTTTAAAATATTAAATTAAAGTATGTTTCATTTGATTTTGCTTTTATGCATAACAATACATTAAAAGAGGTTTTATTTGATAAGATCTATGATATAAAAATTTAAGATAAAAAAAAAAAAAAAATCTAAAAAGGCAGATTTTTTAGTGAAATGTGTATGTACTTTATGATCATATATCAATGTATATACAAATCAAAATAAATTGTAAAAGCTTGTTTTGACATCATCAATAACTTAAAAAGGTTTACTCATATACATGTTCAAGGTGGCCAGGTGTATTTACATCCTTGGTTTAAAGAATGAATAGGTCCATAGGGGAACGTAGTGGTTTGGGAAGACATGATGATTTAATGATTGACAAATAATAGTGACATTGAGTCAGAGAACACAGTCTTGCAAAAAAACTTTCATTCTGAAATAATGAAATGTATTTTGATGTGGTATTCATATAATAACATTACAAAATGCTCCTTTTATTAGGTACAATCAAAGCCAAAGTGTTATTATTTGCATAAATCATCAATATGTTAGATTTTCAATTATGAATTCGGGCAAGTGAGTTAAGAGTTTGGACAAGCTGATTTTCTTGCCACTTGTCCGAAGGGACAAGTTAGAAAAAATGTTAATGTAGAGGCCTGAAATGCTGCTGCTTTGAGAACAACGAGTTATAAGAAAACAAAACAAACTTTTAAAATATACAAACGCTTTCTAATTTCTAATGACAACAATTTCCACAAAATACGCTCAACCTGAACATTAATCGACTCTTATGATTTTGGTAGTTTATATGACCGATTGGTGCATATTTCATATACAAAGAGCTTTACACTGATAGATTAAAGAAATTTCCAAAGCCCTATGTATATATATATATATATATATATATGGGGGAAAAAACGTCTGCAAAATTCGCACTATCCTAACAGACGTCAATCATAAACAGGCATTAGCTTTGAGATATGAAAAAAATATAATATAATTTTGTTTTGGTTCAATCAATAGTCAAAATGAAATAATGAAATAATGATACGCTTTTAGCAGTCAAAAGTAAAATCACAAAAATACTGAACTCCGAGGAAAATTCAAAACGGAAAGTCCCTAATCAAAGGGCAAACCAAAAGCTCAAACGCATCAAACGAATGGATAACAATGCAACTGTCATATTGCTAACTTGGTACAGGCATTTTCTTGTGTAGAAAATGGTGAATTGAACCTGGTTTCATAGCTAGCTAAACCTTTCATTTGTATGACAGCCGCATCAAATTCCATTATATTGTCAACGATGTGTGAACAAAACAAACAGACATAATAGATAAAAATGTAAAAAAAAAACATCTAGAAGTACAGCAGTCAACATTGTGTTATAATCGTGATCACTATAAAAAAAATATGACATAGGAATAAAACAAAATTCTGGGTCACGTTGGCGCAGGCACTAAAAAAAATATAAAAAATAGTAAAATCACCTGCAAAATGAATAATAATTACAATATTTGAATAATAACAGAAAGTTAACCCCCTTACCTCACCCAGTTGCGAAAATTAGTGGTTTTGAAGTTCATCCAAACAAACTTCAAACGTCAGGGAATGTTTTAACATAATAAGTAGCTTTCCAAAACAGAATTCGAAAAATGAGAAAGTAGGGGGCCAAAAACAGGTATCATCGTACCTTGTCCTTTAACAACCTTGTTCATGGCTTTTTATATATGTATCTATGTTAAATCCACCAATAAAGGAGCGATTTAAAACACTAGGACCGAATCCCAACCATGACGGGTTCAATGTTGTCAAAATAAGTAAAGACGCATCGCTGATGAATTATTCACTTTAACTTTGTTAGATACTAGTATACATTGTTGTAAATCAAACATGAGAATTCGGATCCAATCGTTGAACATGATTTGGACAGCTAATGTCCCTTCTTAACCTTCAAATTTGTACGATGTGAACAATTGGCGAAGGAGCGGAAGGAGGGGTGACATGAAAATGAAAAAGGGGACTGGCGAACTCCTACACTATTAAAAAGTAAAATCACAAAAATACTGAACTCAGAGGAGAATCCAATCGGAAAGTCCATAATCACATGGCAAAATCAAATGACAAAACACATCAAAAACGTATGGACAAGAACTGTCATATTCCTGACTTGGTACAGGCATTTTCAAATGTAGAAAATGGTGGATTAAACCTGGTTTTAAAGCGCTTAACTACTCACTTTGATGACAGTCTCATCAAATTTCGTTATATTTACAATGATGCGTGAACTAAACAGACATAATAAATAAAATAGTCAAAATATGGGTATAGCAGACATCATCGTGTAACAATTTTAAAAGGAACAATTTAACAGAACACAAAACACATCTAAATACAAACACATTCATTGAAACTATAGGGTAAATTGCATAAAGATCGCCAATGATACAATTCCTTACCAGACACCAAATGTCAAAGAGGTTTTAAAACAACTAAAGGTCACCGTAGGCCTTCACGATAAAAAGCCCATTCCGCATAGTAAGCTATAAAAGGTCCCAACTGTAGAATGTTGGACAAATTCAACCAGAACACTAACGATAGTCAAATGGGATTCATTTATTATAATTTTCTGTTTTGCATAACTTGCATAACGCAATTAGTTTTAGTCATGCTGACATTATTTTTTTTATATGATGTGTATACATAATGTTTATATGACATCATCTGTCAATATAAATTCGAAATGGAAGGAAAAAAAATCTGCTTCTGTAAAAGTAAAACCACCAAAAACTGGCATTACAAAGGCTGACGTACATTTATGATACTGCAAACAACTCCATGCCTTTTGGAAAGGTTATTTATTTACTTTTTTTGTATGTCAAATATGTTAAATTTATCCTCATTTATTTTCAGCAATACGCAAGTGTCAACAATTTTCTGAATATGACCGCATGAATACATAAAAAATAGATAAACAAAATACTCTTTTTAATTATTTTGTTTTTAATTTGCATGCGTGACTGAGTTGCTGCATTCAAATACCTTTTTACCTGATTTACCATTTGTTAATTATAGACTGGCTTCTACTAGGATATAAAATATGCATGATATGTGGGGATTTCCTCGTTTATCAATTGTCGTGTACTATCGATTATTGATAAGGATTTGTTATTGAAAGTTAGGAATAAAACCAAGTATCAAGTCGTCTATTTTCATTTACCTTATAATTGTGTAAAAAATCGTCAGTGGTGGTTACATAGACGTTTGGCACCCGCCTTGGCCAAAAGTCATGCGTTTCGCCAGATTTAGGTCCGATAGAGCAAATTTTGCATCAGATTTGACATGGTTTAGACGATGAAAACCACCACCAATATCAAAAAGTCAGCTTGAGTTTGCTTTGCTGGACAAGTGGAATAACATTCCTCAAGATCACATTAAACGTCCGGGATGATCAATTCCACCGCGCTGTCGAGATTGCACTGCACAACAGGGTTGTAACATTTTTTGTTAGGACTGATTTGATGATTCGACATTGGATATTTCGTTTATCTATTGCGACCGAAAGATGACAATGAAACATTTTTGTTTGATATCGATCTATTGTTAGAATTGTTAATTTTCAAGAACAATTCATTTTGAAAGATCATGATTTCTAATATAAATTTTATTTTTGAAAAACTCAGTATATATAAATAGAACCATACAAATAGTTAGCAAATACATATAAAAAAAGATGTGATATGATTGCCAATGAGACAATTCTCCACAACAGACCAAAATGACATAGAAATTAACAATTACAGGTCGCCACACAACCTTCAACAATGAGCAAAGCTAATGCAGCATAGTCGGCTATAAAAGGTCTCAAAATGACAATGTGAAACAATTCAAAGGAGAAAAATAACAGGCTTATTTATGTACAAAAAATAAAGAAAAAACGAATATGTAACGCATAAACAAACGACAACCACTGAGTTACAGGCTCCTTATATCGTTCTCAGATATCATCTCCCAATTTAAAAAAATCACGAAAAATTGAACCTATTATGTGTTGCTCTCCTAGCTATAAAATGTATCCAAAATCAAAGATGTGGAACATATTTTATCATAATCATTTGGTAACTAATGCAATTAGTGTCTCTTCCATGCCTGTCTTGAACATAAAAACTAAACTAAATATAAAATAAACAGTACTCCTAATGCTCCGGTTGGTTGTCATCGTGCAACACAGTTAATAACACATATAGGAAAATCATAAAACTACATTTATCATAAAACACTGTCAAACATTCAAACATACTATCCACACTCATCTGTGTCCACACTTGTTGTGTAAACAAAATCCTTATTTTGGAGATAAAAAAGGCAAGATTTCGAACACGTATTCACTTCCGGACGAGTGCAACATGTGCAATTGAGAACATTCTGTTCTTGATAAGTTAGCGCACCCTTTAGTTACACAATGGCAAGAAATAATGGGGATTTATATAGAAAGTTCCAAGCATTTTATCACGAAAATGTTCAAATGAACAGAGAAGAAACCAAGATAAATGAAAATGTTGTGAGGAACGTTGTTGAAAAAATCATTGGCCATGTGAACGGACAAGATTCCAGATTTCAAAAGGAACCGGAAGGAGTTGGGAGCTTTTATTCATTAACAAAGGTTTCGCAGGCAAATGAATTTGACTACAGCATTCTCTATGATACTGATATTGTGCAGAGTTGGAGACACGTGAACCAACCTGCCTTTTATACTATGGACGCTGTTAAGAAAATAATCGTCAGTTCACAATATCCATTGGAAATTTTGCCATTGGAATACACTCTTAGATCCCAATACAAAGGGCCTTACAATGTGACGAAACGTGGTTGTCTAGTGCCTCTTAAAGTTAAAAGGCATTTCAGGGAACTTGTATGTAATGCCATTGATTACTGGACCAAGAAACCAAAACCTGATGAAATTATTGAAATTGAAAATTTATCCGACTCACCAGCTGTGACCTTCACCGTTAAACAGCGTGATGGAAATGACTTAGATGTCGATATGGCTCCAATGATCAATGTACAGCTGCCATTTAAAGACGACTTTAGATGGCCTAAGAATGGAGCTAAATGGCCATCTCCAGAAAAAGTTCAACAAATTGAAAGTATGGGAGTAAACTTAGTAACGTCGGATCCACTGTACTGGAAGCTGTCATTTGCCATTTGTGAAAAGGAACTTCTCGTAGATATTGACAAGAAAGGATCATGCAGGCGGAGATCTCTTAGAATAATGAAAAGTCTTCGAGAACTTATCTGGTGTCCAGGCGATGAAGCTGAAAATCCGTATGGTCTTACTTCTTATCATTTAAAAAACATATTATTCCTCGAATGTGAACGACTTCCTATGGACTGGCAGTGGGAAATGGAATTGTTGGATATACGAATTATCGGTATGTGTAATCAACTACTCGATCATTTATCCAAAAAACATTTGCAACAGTATTTCAATAGGTCAATGAATCTCTTCGAAAATAAAGTTGATAGAACACTTAATCGTGCTGCCAGAAAGCTAAACAAGTTTTTACATTGTCCTGATGAACACCTAGAACGTTTTCTGTAACTTACA
The DNA here is from genome assembly GCA_019925275.1 of Mytilus edulis. Lineage (NCBI taxonomy): Eukaryota > Metazoa > Mollusca > Bivalvia > Mytilida > Mytilidae > Mytilus > Mytilus edulis. The sequence continues at coordinate 40,720,831 of CM034357.1, read as the reverse complement.
AAAACGTATTAGCAATGTGAAGTATTCTAAACTTCAACAGAGATCCAAACGATATACAGATATTGCAAGTACCTCGTGTACAATTTTTACTCTATTTAAAACCTGAAACAAATTTTAGTAGACATTTTTACTATTTTTGTAAACAAAGACTTCAAAGGATGAACAATCAGAGATATCGACACGAAGCTCATATAGATAACATAAACTCATGGTTTATAGAAACGTAATGATGTTTGTACATCATCAGCACTGAAAGAAAAGACATGCACTTGTGACCAGACTTGGGGTTTATGTAATTTTTTAATTATTAATCAGTTGTGAATGTTCACAAATTTTCAAGTAATCATTGTAATCATTAATCAGCCAAAAATCTAATTACATGTAATTCAATTTCATCAATTACTTTAAAAAAAAATGTAATCCTGATTAATTGTTTATTACAATGACAAAAAAAATAAGACTGTGTTTATGGTCAATATATGTTACAAATAGGTATAGGAAGATGTGGTGTGAGTGCCAATGAGACAACTCTCCATCCAAATAACAATTTAAAAAAGGTAAACCATTATAGGTCAATGTACGGCCTTCAACACGGAGCCTTGGCTCTCACCGAACAACAAGCTATAAAGGGTCCCAACATTACTAGTGTAAAACCATTCAAACGGGAAAACCAACGGTTTAATCTATATAAAAAAAAAACGAGAAACGAGAAACACGTATAAATTACATAAACAAACGACAACTACTGTACATCAGATTCCTGACTTAGGACAGGTGTAAACATTTGCAGCGGGATTACACGTTTTAATGGATCCAAACCTTCTCTCTTTTTCTGAAACAATAGCATAACATCACAACATAGAAAACACACGACAAAATATCAATTGGCAGGCCTAACTCAATCAAAAAACGTAAATTAATACACTATGAACGAATAAATTTGATCGGCGATATCTGAATGCAAATATGTAGCTAATAAAATATTAGGGACAAACATTCAAGGCCAAACACCAAACAAATCCATGGCAAGACACCACTGCGAAATATTTAACCCTTCGAAAATATTCACTTTAGAAAAACAAGAGTGCACACGCTGAAATGTCTCGCCTTCTATACTAATCATTGATATTATGTTGATAGTCCTAAGTATAAAGCTAAGCTTTATTACAACTGTCACATAAACTTTAACATTAACCAAGATAACTAAACAAAGACCAATGAACCTTGAAAAAGAGGTCCAGGTCAGATGAACCATGCCAGGCAGACAGGTACAGCTAACAATGCTTCTATACAACATATATAGTTGACACATTACTTATAGTTTAAGAAAAACAGACCAAAACACAAAAACTTAACACTGTGCAATGAACCGTGAAAATGAGGTCACGGTTAAATAAAACCTGCTCGACTGACATAAAGATCATAAAATATTTCCGTACACCAAATATAGTTGACCTATGGCATATAGCATTAGATAAAAAGACCAAAACTCAAAAACTTAACTTTGACCACTGAACCATGAAAATGAGGTCAAGGTCACATGACATCTGCCCGCTAGACATGTACACTTAACAATCATTCCATACAACAAATATAGTAGACCTATTGCATATGGTATGAGAAAAACAGACCAAAACACAAAAATTTAACTATAACCACTGAACCATGAAAATGAGGTCAAGGTCAGATGACACCTGCCAGTTGGACATGTACACCTTACAGTCCTTCCATACACCGAATATACTAGCCCTATTGCTTATAGTATCTGAGATATGGACTTGACCACCAAAACTTAACCTTGTTCACTGATCCATGAAATGAGGTCGAGGTCAAGTGAAAACTGTCTGACAGACACGAGGACCTTGCAAGGTACGCACATATCAAATATAGTTATCCTATTACTTATAATAAGAGAGAATTCAACATTACAAAAAAATTGAACTTTTTTTTCAAGTGGTCACTGAACCATGAAAATGAGGTCAAGGACATTGGACAAGTGACTGACGGAAACTTCGTAACATGAAGCATCTATATACAAAGTATGAAGCATCCAGGTCTTCCACCTTCTAAAATATAAAGCTTTTAAGAAGTGAGCTAACACCGCCGCCGTAGCCGCCGCCGCCGCCGGATCACTATCCCTATGTCGAGCTTTCTGCAACAAAAGTTGCAGGCTCGACAAAAAACGGTTTAGAAATACAGGTAAATCTTAAGTTTATATAAATTTAGTAAGAAGAGTGAAAATTTATATAAAATAACAAAAAAGCATTATAACCAGTATAAACAGATCGAATTAACAAGAAAATACGATTTGAGAGTACTCGCAGTTACTGACAGCTAGTTAAAAGCCAAAAACAATTAATAATAAAAAAAAACATGCATCAGAGACTAAAATCAACTAGAACATCACAGGGATTTAGTATTTTAACGTCATGAACAGTCCGAGAAGACATGACTTGTGCAATGCCAAAAATAAATGTATCGACAGGTGGTAGGATAGTGAGGAGCGACTTCTATAGAGATAAAAATTAACGTGTCTGTGTCTCTATACATCCCGCCTCAAAAGAAGATACAATTTAGTTATGTTTTAATTTGCTAATGACAAAATCGATATTAGTGCCAATGTAAACTATATTCAGAGATCTAATTACAATATTGGTACGATAACCCTTACTTATAAGTTTGTTTAAAGGTTCGATGAGTATACACGGATCACGTAGTGATTTCCTCGCTTTAAGTACAATATTACCATAAAATTTAGGATGTGAAATACCATTTTTAGTAAGTTTTATACAGGTATAGCCAAATTTACTAATCAAATCTTTGTATCTATGAAATGATGAAAGAATTTAGTAAAAGTTTTAAGTAATTTATGGTATCGAAATCCCTGACACAACAATTTCCCAGTGATGCATTGATTACGTTCCTTAAAATCTATGACATCAGAACACACACGGGCAACCCGAACGAGTTGGGATATATAAACACCGTATGATGGAGCCAAAGGCACATCGCCGTCTAAAAAAGAAAAATTAACAATAGAAAATTAAAAATCGTCTCTTTTGTCGTAAATTTTAGTATGAAGTTTCCCGTTTGAAATTGAAATGTCTAAATCTAGAAAAGGACAACTGCTGCTGTTTATGTTAGATTTAGTTAAAGTAAGGTCTTTTGGGTAAATTTCTGAAGTATATTTAGAGAACTCTGGATTATTCAACGAAAAAATATCATCCAGATAACGGTAGGTATTTTTGAATGTATCAACCATATATAACAATGATGGGTCTTTACTGAGTTTGGTCATAAACTGAGATTCATAGCAATATAGAAATAAATCTGCTATTAAAGGGGCACAGTTAGTGTCCATAGGAATACCTACTACCTGACGATACACTTTATCGCCGAAACGTACATAAATATTATCTAGCAGAAAATTTAAAGCTTCAATCATATCCTCACATTTCCAGTAAGTGTATCTAGCATACTTTCCTTTTTCGTTACAGAAAAAGGCTTTAAACGAGTTACAGCAAATAAAATTACAATGGGATTTTTCGAAAGACCATTTTATCAAATACAAAAACTTTTTCTTTATAAGATTGTGTGGAAGTGTAGTGTACAGAGTGGAAAAATCATAACTGTCAACAAAATTGTAAGGACCATCGAAAGCATGTATTTTATCTAAATCCTCTAAAGAATTTTTAACACTCCAAAAATAATTAATACCATTATTTTCATAAGCTTTATTACAAAAGTTAATAATCAGTTATAGTAGTAAGGGAGGTAGTTAGAAGCACTAATAGATTAGTAGTAGAACACTTACTCGAAGCGGAGATGAAACGGAATTTAAATGGTTTTTTTTTTGTAATTTCGATAACCAGTACATGGTAGGGACTTTCAAATGTTCGGAAGATGCTTTAAGCTGGGTAGTGGCAGTGGTATGATTGTTAACGATTTGACTCTCTGTGGTGCGCACTGACCTGAAGGTAGAGGAACTGATAATTTCGTTTTGAAGAATTTCTGTGTAGTATATGCGTCACACCACCACTACATTATTGGCTGCCTAGTCTGCCGGTACGAACACAAACCGCTCTGCGAGTACCTTGAGTTTGTTTTTTTATTCTAGAAATAGGAATATCATGGTTCCTATTTCAGAATTGTTTTCTAAATGAGATATTCGAATATTAACAGTATTCATAATTTTATTCAAATAACTGTCTAAAGATTTTTTATCAGATTTTTTCACGTTTGCACCAATTTTTACAGTAGGCAGACAGAGCGTCTTTAATGACCTGACGACACTGTTTCCAATCTATTATAGATGGAGGACGGTATTTCGGTCCTTTCTTTGGAAAAGTTATGACCTCACGGTCTTCGACGATGTTGAGGTCTCCTGTAATAACATGACTACAGGGAACATATTTAAAACTAGAAGTTTCGCAATCTCAAGTGGAAGGAACATCATTTTCTATATTGACGTCTGTTGTAATTGACGTATAATAAAAAATCAAATTTCTGCTCGTTTTTTTATAAGAATACGAAATAAAAGGTGGTTCTATATTATTTAATATGGAGGTATTAAGCTATAGACAGAAGAGTCATTGAATATTCTAGACAAATTAATAAAATCAATACCTCTATTTACATGATTTATATATTTTAATTAAGAAAATGTCGTTTATGATTTTCAGGTTTATCAGTACTAGGAAATAGCCTGTGATGAAAAAAGGCTGTAATAATACGGGTGTATTCATAAAACGGGTTAAAAAAAGAAATTTTATCACACTCCAGAAAAATAGCATATAATTTACTTATAGGTATCTGACCCAGTTTGCATAATACTTGATGTCTGCCATTATTCTTTATTATAGATAACAGATCAGCAAGTGAATAATTAATACGATGTTTTATGCGTTGATTACGGTTTTTGCGTTTACCATGAGACCTAATATTTCTAAGTCGTTTATCAACAATATTATTGACATCGATAGAAGTTTTAGATATGTTCCCTTGCCCTAATATTTTATCATTTAGACCGAGAGGATAAGCCTTTTTATCCAAAACAATTCGCAAACTTCGCGTGATTTTTCAAATTGCTTGTGCGATTCTCCTAGTTGTTTCTGAACGTTTTCGAGGGGTTGGAATTTTATATATTTCAGATTATGATTATGCTTATCTAAATGCTGATATATACTAAACTTTTGAACTTTTTGGGTCTACGAAAGCGGTAGAGATGTTCTTGATTTCTTCTGTAATACTTTCGTCCCGTCTGTCCCACATATTGAATACCACACTTAGGTTGGGTTCAAGTTACCACATGTATTAGGTTTTGATGTATGTCTTAAATAACATTTTTGTTAATCATTTTGTTTATTAAATAATTAGCATGTTAAAATAGTTTTGTCTATTTTTAGCAAGTTACTCCATTAAAAAATAAACGTTATGGTATTGGAAGGGGCACAGGACGTTTGCGCTTTTTTACCAGTTAAACGATAGGACATTTGCGCTACAAATACTATGGACATTTGCGCTTTTAATTTTGATTCACCTGTATTAAATTGACCGGACATTTGCGCTTTTTTACCTGTAAAACGATAGGACATTTGCGCTTCAAATACTATGAACATTTGCGCTTTTAATTTTGATTCACCTGTATTAGATTGACCGGACATTTGCGTTTTTTAACTATATAGTCGTCCACCTGTAATTTTAATGAGAAGTAAGCATTACGTAAATAAATTTAACTTATATTTGTCATTAGTACGACAAATGGTTCAGACTCCTTCCATGCCCACTACAATGGACAGTTCTACTCGACTCGTCCTGCTATTTTTATCTATTTGAAGAGTATCATTCCACCACAGTCTGTGGATAACATTAATATTCGTTATGTTGATGAACAGACACTCCTGTCAAGAATGGAGAAAGAGAAACTTGATTATTTACTTGAAATGTTGGCGAAATACCAGTCAGTGATTTTTTTAAACTTTTTACCATAAAGAAAAATATGACTTTAACTCTGCCAAGTCAAACATGCCGGTCCCAAGGCCGGAAGTCATAAAAACAAAATATTGCACAAGCGCAAATGTCCTATGTAAAAAGTGCTTATGTGCTTTTTAAAAAAGCGCAAATGTCCTATGATTTAAAGTGCAAGTGTCAACAAAAATAAACGCAAATGTCTTATAAAAAAGCGCAAACGTCCAGCGCCGATTGGAAGTCATTATTAGCCAAAGTAAATTTAAAGACAGTGTATTTTCACAATTTAAAGATGTACATACATTTGGTAATAAGGGAGCTACCATTTGATTTTTATAGGGGGGGGGGGGGGGGGGGCTAGGATGAAATTTGAAAAAATAGGCAGGACGGGAGTTTAGAGTAAAAAAAAAGGCAGGATGAGACACTTGCAAAAAAAAAGACAGGACGACATTTAAGGTAAAAAAAAAGTCAGGATAAAAAAAAAAAGGCAGGACCGAACAGAGTGAAAAATAAAAAGGCAAGACAGAGATTACAGCTAAAAAAAATGCAGGACAACATTTTTCATCCTAGCCCCCCCCCCCCCCCCCCCCATAAAAATCAAATGGTAGCTCCCTAACTGTTATACACAGGTATTACTTTTCTTTAACCCCTGCACTATAATCCTTTGTTAATATTGTGGATATTGTCGCCTTTGAATTTTTATATAAGTTTTCATATTACCGACTTTTGACTCCGGATTATATAATTTTTCAACAGGTTATGATTTCTGTGGTTGATGTAAGAACAACCAAAATAAGTAAAATCAAACATATATAATAGGTGTAATTTGAGGGGAAAGTTTACTGTTTTCTGATGATATTGTCGTGTAAAGAAAGCGTTAAGCAGCAATATATACAAGATAAAAGATAAATCAGACATGTAAAAATTTATCTAATTAACACAAACAAAATTAGCTTTATAGTGATTGTATATAATTACTTAAACTTTCAAGAATTATGCATAATAACTATAAAAATGTCAGGGATTATACATAACACAGCAGTTCCAAAAGGAATTAAAAAATGGGTCTGACAAATACAGACGATGCTATACCACCGTGTAGACAGCCACATACGGGGTGTCGGCTATGCATGACACGGGTGGCGGTTTTGAAGCGGAGAAAAACGATCACGGCAAGTTCAAGTATCAAAATTTTATTTTTGAGAATTGTTAGTACCAAATAATATACATATATTGCACGGAAAGAAGCGAACCATAATCTGTTTCCTGCATGCAGTAGACGTTTTCAGTGTCCTGTTTTTCTCAAACACCTTTCCCTAGTTTTTCGTGTTGTAGATTTCGAGGCTTCATATATGCAAGTTTCATGATAAAATACTACTTTTGACGATTTTTCCATTGCTGTTAATATGAACAAATTTTGAATTTATGTTAAACGGAAACCAGTTAGATAGTGTATCAAAATATATGTATCTGGCAAAATTGAGAATGGAAATTGGGAATGTGTCAAAGAGACAACAACCCGACTATAGAACAGACACCAACCGAAGGCCACCAATGGGTCTTCAATGCAGCGAGAAACTCACGCACACGGAGGCGTCCATTAGCTGGCCCTTAAACAAACAGTATACTGGTTCAGTGATAATGGATGTCATACTAAATCCCGAATTATACACAAGAAACTAAAATTAAAAATCACACAAGACTAACAAAAGGCCAGAGGCGCCGGACTTAAGACAGGCGCAAAAATGCGACGGGGTTAAACATGTTTTTTGAGATCTCAACCCTTCACCTATACCTCTAGCCAATGTTGAATAAAGAAACACATAGCAATACGCACAGCAAAACTCAGTTCAAAAGAAGTCAGAGTCCGATGTCAAAATAGGAAACAAAAGAAACTAAGCAGAATGACAATCGGGTATATAAATGAACAAAGAACTAGTAGAAGTTACTGACATGCCAGCTCAAGACCTCAATTAAACTGATTGAAAGATTATGTCTTCATCATATGAAATTCAAGTATGACAGTTTGTATTATATATATAATTTTTTCTCTTTACTCTCCTGTAAATATTTCTCTCATTTCAACATTGATAATCAAACCATGGTTTGTTCCCATTTTTTACCGATTTTTTTCCTGTACGACTTTGTTAGCATTATATTTACCTAGAACATTATCTGCAGCATTAAAAATATGCTGTTAATAATTTTTATGTCCCATCTATGGGCATTATGTTTTCTGGTCTGTACGTCTGTACGTCCGTTCGTCCCGGTTCAGGTAAAAGTTTTTGGTCGACTTAGTTTTTGATGACGTTGAAGTCCAATCAAACTGAAACTTGGTATACATATAAAAAAGAAGATGAGGTATGATTGTCAATGAGACAACTATCCACAAAAGACCAAAATAACACAGACATTAACAACTATAGGTCACCGTACGGCCTTCCCTATGATATGATCTTTCTAATTTTAATACCAAATTAGAGATTTTATCCCATTTTCACGGTCCACTGAACATAGAAAATGATAGTGCGGATGGGGCATACGTGTACTTGGGACACATTCTTGTTTTTGACTATTTCACAGTATTGTACAATAGCACGGTTTTCCAAAATAGCTAGCACAGTATTGTGCAATAGCAAGAAATCTTCAATTGAAAATTAATACAAATCTCCTATCCAATTTCAATGGGATTATTGAAAGTCTTTATTTTTTTATTTTTTTTACCTTGTATTACTGTTTTGGATATTAGGGCCCATTTCTAAATATGTCTACATTGAGGTCCAAAGGGTCAAACGTTAAACTTTGTTTGATTTCATCAAAAACTTATTGCGGCTGTACGATATGCTGAATCTTATTGTGCATTTAGATTTTTGATTATGGGCTCTGTTTTCAAATTTGTCCATTTTAAGGTTTGAAGAGTCCCAAATTAACCTTTGCCAGTTTGATTTTAATTAAAGATTTTTTTTTATATTGTTGTCAAATTAAGGGGAGATTTTTTTAAAGAATTTACACCTACCATAGAGAAGGTAACATTAAAATAATATAAACCGGAGCGATCTGTTCCGTTTCCGCATTTTAAATTTTTTTTTAAAAAGTTTCACATTTATTGGCTCTCATTTTGAATCGTTTGGAGAACCATTTATTCTTCTTTTTTCGGGTTTCTTTTAGTTGTTGCAAAAATTTTAACCGAAAGAAAACTTTTAAATAGTCAAGATGTTAAGCACAATCAGATCGACACATATGACAAATATAGCAAAACATGCCCCTTTTCATGAGATAATGCCTCTGAATGACCATGTTTACCCATTTTCAGAAGCAGAAGGCAGTCATTGACCATCACTTTTCACAATAAATGGCGTGTGTTGTCTCAATTACTTTTATACTAGAGATAGGTTTCAAATCATGAAAACAGTAAAAATGGTCATCAAAACAAGACATACAAACATGGTTTTCCCAAGGCTCCGTGTTGAAAGCCGTACATTGCCCTATAATGGTTTACTTTTATAAATTGTTATTTGGATGGAGTTGTCTCATTGGAACTCACACCACATCTTCCTATATCTATGGCACTAAATAAGATAAACAAATAATCAAACAGAGCTGGTTGCGAAAACAAATTAATATCAAAATGGCATGTCTTATTAGGCGAGGGATTTTGCCGGGTTCTTAGATTCCTTTTGTTTTTCTCTATTGTATTAAAAAAATATTAATGTGAACAATTTGAGGCTAGTTAAATATTAGAGAATTTTGAAATAATGAACTAATTTTACAAAAGGTAATATATATTTTTATTAACTTACTATAGAAGTTTATTAAAAAACAAAAAACGGTTTAGGATGGAATGCAAAGCAAACTTACTCATATTACAATAATTTAAACGACTATGTTTTTCATGTTAAACATGCACAGTCGATTTTCCCGTTTAAATCGTTTTACACTAGTAATTTTTTGGGCCCTTTATAGCTTGCTGTTCGATGTGAGTCAAGGCTCCGTGTTGAAGGCCGTACCTTGACCTATAATTGTTTACTTTTATAAATTGTTACTTTGATGGAGAGTTGTCTCATTGGCACTCATATCTCATCTCTTTTTACCTATTTTAACTTATTGACCGGATTTGTAATAACATGAGCAACACGACGGATGCCAGATGTGGAGCAGGATATGCTTACCCTTCCGGAGCACCTAAGATCACCCCGGATTTTGGTTGGGTTAATGTTGTTTTGTATTTAGTACTATTATTTGTCTCTCTGTTTTTTTTAAAATTTTTAGCCATGGCGTTGGCAGTTTCTCTTTGAAAGAAATAAGTAGATATGTTTATACTTTCAACTATGAACCATGCTTGAATGATCAAGACACATAGTACATGTATCACATATTTTATATATATAAATAATAACAAAAAAGTTATCAACAGCCTACCTCTGCAACTATACATTTTCACTAAATAGTACTGAAAAGGACTGAACAAGATTGACAGGAATTGCCCAATCTTTTTAACAGTGCCATAGAGAAACAAGTATCAACATCCGCCTGTTCCGAAAATAAATACTGACAATGAATTTTTAGATGCTACGTAAACAATACCTCGAGGCCAATAATTTTTTTGTGTTTTTTTATTTTTATTTTATAGATATTTTGGTCTTTGGTTTTCTTTTCTTCTTTTTGTTTACCTTGCTGTACCAAAGCTGGTTTAGATTCTAGAATTTTTAACATTATTACTTTGATCATGTTGATATTGATCGTACAATGTATATTATTACTACATGGGTTCCGTATCTTAACGGTTAAGAACAGACAAGAATTTGGGAAGTTGATTTCAGAATGAGCACTACATGAAGCCCATGTTATTTTATCGTGTCCTTTGTATGATGATTTTAGAAAAAAATTATTTGATGAAGCAACACATTTTAATAGTGATTTTATGTCTTATGGTGATAAACAGAAATTAGTGTTTTTATTTACAGATAATAATATGATTCGTAGCTGTGCCAAAGCCTGTAATCTTATTTTAAATAGACGTAGAAATGTTTTATACTGTAAATAATGTTAATGTCAATATGTTTTATAATAGATGCATTCTTTATATAATTTTTAATGTTATAGTCTCTTGTAATTCTGTACAGAATGGCTCTCCTTTTATATTTATATATTTTTACATTTAATGTAAATTAAATGTTGTATTATATATTATTGAGAGATGAGACTTAAATAAAATATTGAATTGAATTGCAGTCGATCCGCTGATCATGGTAGCAAATTTAAGTATTATATATAATACCCAATAAGTGTTAGCTTATCAAGGAAGAAAAAGAAACCTTTAAAACATTTAAAGATGGGGTTAGAAACTATTTTGAACAATTTCATACGTAAGTATACTTGTAGTCGTTAATTAAACTATAAAGAAAACCCGATAAAAATAATCGAAAACATTATAGTGACCAAATTCACACATCAAATAACAACTAAAAATAGAGTAACAAAACAAATGTCAATCCGACATGCGTTAATTTGCATAATTATTCATAGTAAAGAACTTGATAATTTCATGTGCCCAATAAATAACAATTAATATAGAAATAAATCCTAGAGTAATATACACACTTAAAGTTTGATTTGTTTTCGTATTTTACATATTTTATCTAACTAGTATAAGATATTTTATTGTTCAAGAAAAAAATACAACACTTTATAAATACATCCTCTTTGGTTGTTGTATGATAAAATACAACAGGAAGTTGTGATGAATAAATAACTGCTCCCTACTTGAAAAATAACCTGAAAATTGTTTTCTTCCGCAATTTATCAAGGAAATCAACATATCGTAAAACTTAATATGTAATCAATTCTATTCTAACTTCATTGTAGTGTGAAAACACTTCCAACTCAGCTTAGATGATCTAATTCTGTGACATCTAAGTCAATAAGATTCTTGTAAATCTATTCGGAACACTCTTCACTCTGAAAAAGGGAGATAATCAACACGAAGTTCCGGAATATTGCATTGTGGATAATTATGAAGTCGCAGTCGCAAGAAATATCAAATGCATTTAATTTAAAGCATAACTGTTGAAATTTCTGCACAATATCAGAGTAAATATAGTATTTATTTAAATGTCAATGTTTTTATACGGAAAATAAGGTAAAACGATTAAATGTTTCCCTAATAATCTGTATATCATTTTGAACGGTCAAAAGGTAAATGTAATAACCGGAACTGTTTACGTCTAATGGAGAAATGCGTATTACATTTTATGTATATATATATGTTTTACCTTTAACATGTTTAAACTCCTAATTTGATTAAATAAAAAAAAATCTCGACGTATTACAATTTCAATTAAAAAAAATACAGTATGTTTTTGAATTTTACGAACTTTAACATATATGATACCAGAGACATATAATACATGTATTATATGTCTCTGATAATACGTACATGATACATGTATATGTATGCATATTCAAATTTAATGTGTTGATCTGATCCATATTTATAAATACAATTTTATCATGCTTAAAAGCTTCTAATGGAGTGCTAAAAATATGCATCAAACATTGATATATTTGTATTTGTTTTTTTAATTCACTGATTGAGTATTTGTATGTTCATGACATTAGTACATGACTCTGTTTTGCACAGTCGGCGACGCATGATATTTACGAAAATTTATGTCTCTGGTACAATCATCTCATCTGTGTCAAAGATGATATATTCTTTTCCAGCTATGGTGTTAACCATTCATCTATTGTGGAAGCGTAGTCTTTAACCGATAGTCATTTTTTTTATTCTTTTTTTTCTTAAGATACATTTTGGTGTTTTCGTGAGAAGTTGAGCATTAGATAGCGAAACATAACTTGTTTTAGTTGGGGGCCGGGGGGGGGGGGGGTGGGGGGGGGGGGATACGACATTGATTGTCGAAAACCATTGTTTTTGTTTGATTTTATAAAAAACGAATATGTATCTGTTACAATCATCTCATCTATTGTGGAAGCGTAATCTTTAACCGATAGTCATTTTAAGATACATTTACATGTTTTCGTGAGAAGTTGAGCATTAAATAGTGAAACATAACTTATTTTAGTTGGGGGGGGGGGGGGGGGGTTAGACATTGATTGTCGAAACTCATTGTTTCTGTTTGATTTTATAAATAAAAACTAGTTTTTTTCAGTTAAAAACGAAATGCAAAAAAAAACCCTGATTGTCCAGAGAGTTCACCTTCAAAGATAAATGATCGGTGCATGCCTTAAACTACTCATGTAACTTCAGAATAAGAAACGAAAACAACGTATTGCCTCCAAAATAATTTAGAAAAAAAATCAAATGACTAAAGAAGGATATTATTATTTTTTATGAGATAACTTTACAATTTACATAATAACTATATTTTGCAGATAAAACAAGTGACAGTTTCTTTTGGAAAGGTTACTACAGAAACCGTTTGTCATGTTTATTGTAAGTATGGTTATCTCTCAATCTTTGGTCGTAATTTTTCGACTCATATCTTTTGTCAAAGTAATCGAGTGCTCCTATTGTTGTCGGACAAAGAAAAAATAGAAACTTTATTACATGCCCCTTTAGTTATCTTTCATAATTGAATATTCTACTTAGTTGTATTCTTTTTTCATTTTTCTATAACAATTGATAGTTTTAGCTTGCTCTAAAGTCTGGTGGACTTTTTAGGGCTTTATTAGGGCGATGAAAAGTCTCTGAAAGGCAATACATGGGTGTTTAATATGAAAATGACTTGTACATATAATTCGTTTTTTTTAAGCAAATATATTTTTCTGGATGTCTATAGATGGTGTGTATTTCGTGTTTATACAAAATGTTGCAAATTCACTGTTTTTTTATAGAAGTTTTTTTTATAGATAAGTAGATGTGATATGAGTGCCAATGAGACAACACGCCACCCAAGTAACACTATAAATAAAATATTAACAATTATAGATCAAAATACGGCCTTCAACACAGAGCCTTGGGTAACACCGAACAGCAAGCTATAAAGGGCACTAAAATGACTAACGCAAAACGATTCAAAAACAGGAAACCCTACTGTATAATCCATATAAAAAACGAGAAACACTTATGAACCTCACCAACAAAGGACAACTACTGAACAACTAATTGTGTTGTATATTAACTAAATCATGTTGCTGTCTACTTAATTTCGGTCCCATTATAAACACATCTTTGCAAAAGTTTAAAATGTAACTTTTAAACACACGAAATCATGATCAGAAAGATTTTTCTTGGAACAAGTTGGATTATTTGAAAATAATTGTAAGGATGCCGTACATTTAGAACATTCCAAAAATATAATTTGATTTTGCCATCTCGCTCTCGTTTTCCGCTTACCTGCAATTTGTGCTATCATCATCACTAAGCATCCATCATTCGCCTTTTATCAAAATTTCCTTTGGAATTGATGGACCAAAATAGAACCAAACTTAGCCACAATAATCCTCGATATCTAGTTAGAAATCAGTCCGTGATCCGGCATGAACCAACATGACCTCAAATACATAAAATAGAACAGCAGTTTTGAAATGCAAATTTGTATTCTGGATTAATAATACGCAAACCGTTTAAAATAGGGAAAATCTCACGATGTAGTAATTTTTGGAATGACGAGCCAATTTTTTTTTATCACAGATTGCGTAAATTCGTGATAATAGATTAACTTGGTAAAAAAAAAAATTAAAAATCGTGACCAATATTTTCACGAACGGTATAATTGGTTACAAGAATTATAATAAGTTATCAAGACATCTAAACTTCGGAACTAGTTATCACTCTTTTTTATATGACCACAAAAATTGAAAATTTTTTGGTCGTATATTGGTATCACGTTGGCGTCGTCGTCGTCGTCGTCCGAATACTTTTGGTTTTCGCACTGTAACTTTAGTTTAAGTAAAATAAAAATCTATGAAATTTAAACACAAGGTTTATGACCACAAGAGGAAGGTTGGGATTGATTTTGGGGAGTTTTGGTTCTAACAGTTTAGGAATTAGGGGCCAAAAAGTGCCCAAATAAGCATTTTCTTGGTTTTCGCACTATAACTTTAGTTTAAGTAAAAAGAAATCGATCAAATTTTGACACAAGGTTTATGACCACAAAAAAAAAGGTTGGGATTGATTTTGGGAGTTTTGGTTCCAACAGGTTAGGAATTAGGGGCCAAAAAAGGGCCCAAATAAGCATTTTTCTTAGTTTTCTCACAATAACTTTATTAAACTTTGTTTGATTTCATAAAAAATTGAATAATTGGGGTTCTTTGGTTTGCCGAATCTAACTGTGTATGTAGATTCTTGTTTTTGTGGTCCCATTTTCAAATTGGTCTACATTAAGGTCCAAAGGGTCCAAAATTAAACTTAGTTTGATTTTAACAAAAATTGTATCCTTGGAGTTCTTTGATATGCTGAATCTAAAAATGTACAAAAATAGTTGTTGGCATGACACGGGTTATGTTCTTCTCATATATGTTATGATGGTATGATACTAAACCCCTAACGGGAAGGATTGTGCCTGATGTTCATATGATGAAATCATAATCTTTCAGTCAGTTTAATTGAAGTCTGGAGCTGGCATGTCAGTTAACTGCTAGTAGTCTGTTGTTATTTATGTATTATTGTCATTTTGTTTATTTTCTTTGGTTACATCTTCTGACATCAGACTCGGATTTCTCTTGAACTGAATTTTAATGTGCGTATTGTTATGCGTTTACTTTACTACATTGGTTAGAGGTATAGGGGGAGGGTTGAGATCTCACAAACATGTTTAACCCCGCCGCATTTTTGCGCCTGTCCCAAGTCAGGAGCCTCTGGCCTTTGTTAGTCTTGTATTATTTTAATTTTAGTTTCTTGTGTACAGTTTGGAAATTAATTTTAGTATGGCGTTCATTATCACTGGACTAGTATATATTTGTTTAGGGGCCAGCTGAAGGATGCCTCCGGGTGCGGGAATTTCTCGCTACATTGAAGACCTGTTGGTGACCCTCTGCTGTTGTTTTTTATTTGGTCGGGTTGTTGTCTCTTTGACACATTCCCCATTTCCATTCTCAATTTTAGTTTTTTATTATTGGCCCAGTTTTCAAGTTGGTCCAAATTGGGGTCCAAAATTAAACTTTTTTTTTGTTTGATTTCATTAAAAATTGAATAATTGGGGTTCTTTGATATGCCAAATCTAACTGTATGTAGATTCTTAATTTTTGGTCCCGTTTTCAAATTGGTGTTCATTAAGGTCCAAAGGGTCCAAAATTAAACTAAGTTTGATTTTAACAAAAATTGAATTCTTGGGCTTCTTTGATATGCTGAATCTAAACATGTTCTTAGATTTTTGATTATGGGCCCAGTTTTCAGGTTGGTCCAAATCAGGATCCAAAATTATTATATTAAGTATTGTGCAATAGCAAGAAATTTTCAATTGCATGTAGTATTCAACAATAGCAAGAAATCTTCAATTGCACAGTATTGTGCAATAGCAAGACATTTTCAATTGCACAGTATTGCGCAATAGCAAGAAATCTGCAATTGCACAGTATTGTGCAACAGCAAGTATTTTCAATTGCACAGTATTGCGCAATAGCAAGAAATATCTAATTGGACAATATTGCACAATAGCAAGAAATTTTCAATTGGAGTTATCTTTCTTTGTCCAGAATAGTAGTTGAATCAACTTAAATCATTGTTTTATACAATATACAATGTTTATCATATACTTAGAGAAAATAACATATGATTTTTACAGTATGATAATAGCATTAAATTAAGGTAAATTCCATATTTTTCCGAAATAGTGTTAAGCGGGGTGATATGAAAAATTTATCACATGCTTCGATTATTATCACATGCCTTTCCCTAATGTTATTACATGACATTCCAGCGATACTTGGCAAATTCCG
Source organism: Mytilus edulis (assembly GCA_019925275.1). Classification (NCBI taxonomy): domain Eukaryota; kingdom Metazoa; phylum Mollusca; class Bivalvia; order Mytilida; family Mytilidae; genus Mytilus; species Mytilus edulis. The sequence continues at coordinate 40,703,965 of CM034357.1, read as the reverse complement.
TAAGATACACCTCAATGGTAATTTTTCAATGAAAAACATTACAAAGTAGGGTACAAAAAAATAATTGGATAGTGGAAAGTATATTGTGTAAAATGAAAAAAAAAAACCACCAAAAAACAACAACAAACATAGGATAAAATAAATGCATTTTTACAAGTTTCAAACATAATTTAAAAGAAAGTTACTTTAAATATGTTTACTTTTTCAAACAGTGT
>CM034357.1:40530215-40703650 GCA_019925275.1 Mytilus edulis | reverse complement strand
AAATAAATTACCTGCAGAGATACGTCAACATTTAGCACGAGAACTCAGATCCACAAACTGGACACTGCATGATTTTTGAAAAGCTCTTCTCGAAGAACTAAATATTAAGGAAGCCGACAAATTACCGGAAAAAGTAGAAAGCCCACTCGCTACCGCTACATTCTTGACCAACGCAAAATCACGTACAAAATGATCATTCAACAAGAACGAAAGGTCGTAACCGGATAAAAAGATAACCACAAAGCAATACGCATTTTGCCATGAAATCGGACACACCCGTCAACTGCACTAAAGTCACAATCGCTTACGTGCGGATGAATAAAGTCAAGAGCGAACGACTGTGTTTCAACTGCCTAGGTCACCACAAACTAGCTGATTGTAAATCAAAAAGTAACTGCCGAAATTGTAACAAACGTCATCACACTAGCATATATAGTAAAGATGAAAAATCTGAGGAATCGAGTAAACCGCCAGCCAAAGAAACCGAAAATACGGTGTTACATTCTTCCCTAACACAAAGAACTACAAATGTACTGTTAAAGACAGCCGTCGCTACTGTTAGTTCGAGAAAACAAAGTGCAGAAGCCAATAGTTTGTTAGATGAAGGTGGGCAGATGTCCTTCATAACGGAGACACTTGCAGAGAAGTTGTATTTAGTTTCAAGCGGAAACGAAGTAGTGCACTTGTCCGGTTTCGGAGAACAAAATAGACAAGTAAGACACATGAAATCGGCAACAGTTTATATTCAAACAGATGAAGGCGAAAATTTACCACTAAACGTACTAATTATTCCTGAAATTGCAATGCCACTACAAATTCACGTGAAATTCGTTACTAACATGAGACACTTACGAGGACTTAATTAGCACATCCTGTATCGGACGATGACATGTTCGAAATTGAAATACTAATCGGAGCAGATTATTATTGGAGTATAGTTTAAGGTGACATTATTAGAGGTGAAGGACCAACCGCCGTTGAATCAAGGCTTGGATACTTCCTATCAGGACCCACAATGGCAAGTTCATTACCACAAGTAGGAGCTCTATTCTTAATGTTATCGTATCACACAAAACAGAGGAATTAAACCTAGAGAAACTCTGGGGGATTGAATCGCTTTGAGTTGAAGATAAGACCGAAAATACTGAAAACGACGAATTTCAGAAAAAGGTACGAAGAAGCAGCAATATCTTACAATAACAACTGCTATATAGCCAAACTTCTGTGGAAAGCAGAACATCCACCGCTACCAACAAACAAAGCTGTAGCTTTAAGAAGGACTGAGAGTGTAATAAAACGTTTAAGTAACGAACCAAATTTACTTTTAAAATACGGAGAATTAATTGATGAGCAGGAAAAGCGAGGATTCATTGAGAGAGTTTATAACGAAGAAATCAAACCAAATATCAAGCTGCATTACATACCACATCACCCAGTAAAGAAGGATTCAGTTACGACGTTAATCAGGATCGTATATGATTGTAGTTGCAAACAGACACCAGATAGTGCTAGCTTGAATGACTGCTTACTGAATGTATCGCCTATGTTATATTATATTGAGTCACCATACTACTCAGATTCTGCTTGAATAAGTATGCAGTATCTACAGACATCGAAAAGGCGTTTCTAAATGTTGGACTGGACAGTGAGGACCGGGACGTAGCTAGTTTGTTCTGGTTGAGTAAACTAACAGACCCAAACAGCGATTTAACAACATACATATTCAAGTCCGTACTATTTGGTGCTACATGCTCGCCATTTATATAGAACGCCGTATTATCAAAACACGTGCATAACCATCAATTTGATTTCACAGAAAAACTTATATGTAGATTTCATTCTATCAAGCTATGAATCAGAAGAAGAACTGTTGAAATACTTTAAACTCGTTTATAGTTTATTTGCAGATGGAGGATGTAACTTGCGCTCATGGGCCTCGAACAGTCAACTATTACAAGTATTAGCAAGAATCGAAAACGTTATTGACAAAGATCAACTAGTTAAAATCTTAGGATTACGATGGGATACAGCCAGTGACACATTAGGATTCGTTACGCCTAATCTAGCTACATCAGAACTAATATCAAAGCGCGAAGTACTAATACAATCATCAAGGATTAATGAACCGCTAGGAAAACAAAGCCCTATAACTGTCCGCAGTAAAATGTTTTTTTTTTTTTTTATTTAATTTTATCATATTTTATTGAAATCTGTACATTTGTTAGTTTAAAACATCAAGTACCGGTACCTTATCCCGGCCTCGTTAACATTAGTAAATATCATATTTATACAGTTGTTAGTATTTGTTAGTATTATACATTCAATTTTCAATATTTGGAAAAAAATAAAAAAATATACCATGTCAGTAATTTCAAAAAGAAAGAAGTTTACTATTAAGATTTTCAAACATAATTATCTCTATAACAAATGCACAGGTTTACAAAATATATATATATATATATTGTTTTTTGTATTAAATTTCATTTTTTCTTATTTGCACATAAACATAATAAGTTACACACTTTTGTATGCATAATAGCTATATACACTAAAAAGAAGATATATAATATATTATTTAATAGACACAGCAGTTTTAGTTTGATACATTGCAGATAATGATTTTAAGACAGAGTTGTTTTGGATATGAAATATATACATTTTATGTGGAGTCTATTTGGTTTTTGTTTTTTGTTTTTATGATAATAAAGGAGTCCAGGGGTTCCAGCAGTTTTCTGCCCTACTGAGTAATTTATTTTTATAGAATATATTTTTTTCTATTAATAAGTTTTCCTTTAAATAATTTTTAAGTGCTATTATATTGGTTTGTTCCATAGCTAATTTGCTTCTATAAATGTAGAATTTTGTTAACAGAAGTATTATGTTTCTTATATCATTTTTATCGGTTTTTGTTAAAATACCAAATAAAACCAAATCAATATTTAAAGTTAGTTCTATTTCTGTCTTCTCAAATATCCAGGAGTCAAGGTCTTCCCATAATTTTGATATATATGGACAAGTCCAAATATATGTTCTATTGTTTCGACCCCTCCGCACCCAAAACTACAAATATTTGTATCTTTAATTTTTATTTTAAGGAGAAGTTCATTGGTGCCTAAAATTCGATGTATTATTCTGTATTGAAACCACTGCAATTTTGAATTTTTTGTAATATAAAAGGGCAATACATGGATATTTTTCCAATTGAAGTTCCCATTGAGAATTAATGACCATTTTTGTTCACATTTTTGTTTAGGATTTGACTTTTTACCATTCAAAATATTATACATATCTTTTGAACCTTTCTGGGATTTAAAAAAAAACCTTTAATACTGAGGGCAAAACTGGACCGTTTTCTCTCTTTAAGTCATTTGGACACATTTGATATTCTTTTAAATACTTTTTTATTGACAAAATTAGGCCTTGATATGTGAGAAAATTAGTTTTAATATTGTATACATTATTAAAGTGTTCAAAAGTCATAAAGTTTCCATCTTCCTTTAACAAGTCATTGATCAGCCAAACCCCTTTTTTTGTCCAATCTTTATATAATACTGAATGGTTACCAATCTTTATTCCATCATTCTTCCATAAAGGGCATGTTTTAATTTGAGAGTTATGTTGTACATTTTGAAGATCTTGCCAGGCATCAAATACTTCTTTCCAAAATGGATTATTCAACTTTTTATAAGGACCAAGAAATTGCATTTCCAAAAAATTCAGATTTTCTGAAAAGAGGAATAGTTTTACTAGTTTTGAATTATTTCTATTTATTCTTCTTATCCAGGTTAGTTTAAGACCTTTTATGTAGTTTTCAATATTAATCATTTTTAGTCCTCCTAAACAGTGCGGTTTGGATAAGGTGTCTCTATTGACTTTATCTGGTTTGTTATCCCAAATAAAGGAAAATATTTTTTCAGTAAAATGTTTAAGCTTTGTGCTATTTGGACTAGGTATGGACAGGAATAGATGGTTTAATTTTGATATTATAAGTGTTTTTATCACTGTTATTTTTCCAATTGGTGAGAGTATTTGATTAGTCCAAGTTTTTATAATGTTTTCAATTTCTTTCAACCTGGGGTTATAGTTTAAATTTTCAATTTCACTAATATCCACTGAGAAATTTATCCCAAGAAGTGTAAATCTGCTGGAACCCCATTCCAATCCCCACTTAACACACATAGTTTCTTGGCTAAACTTTTTCTTCCCAATCCAAACAACCTTGGTCTTGTCCAAGTTTATATTAAGACCTGATAAATCTGCATATTTATCTAGAGTACGGAGAGATGCATCCAAAGATTCGGGTGATCCATCAAGTATAAGAGAGGTATCATCTGCATATTGTGAGATGAGATACTCTGAGTCATCTATAGTGATTCCTTTAACTTTGTCATTATTTCGTATAAGTATACCAAGTATTTCTGCGCAAAGTAAAAAATATATAAGGTGATAGGGGATCCCCTTGTCGGCAGCCCCTCTGAATCTCAAAAAAATCTGAGAGATGGCAATTTTGAGTTACTACAGATTGAGTTTTGGTATAAAAAGTAGTGATCCAATGTTTAATAGAAGGTCCAAAATTAAAAAAGTCTAAAACACTTTCAATAAAACTCCAAGAAATTGAATCAAATGCCTTTTCAAAATCAATAAGGAGGAGAATACCAGGTATATCATGTTCTTCTGTATACAATAAAATATCATAAATTAGTCTAGTATTTTCACCAATGTATCTTCCAGGAATGAACCCTGTTTTATCATTATTTATTAGAAGTGATAAAATAGACTTTAAACGCTCTGCTATACAGCTAGACCCGAGTTTATATATTGTGTTTAAAAGACTTATTGGTCGCCAGTTTTTCATATATTGTCTTGGTTTATCTCCCTTTGGTATACAAGTAATTATCCCTCTTTTTTGGGACACTGACATTTCATCCATATTATACCCATAGTTGATTGATCTAAGAACAAATTTACCTAAATCTATCCAAAAGAATTTAAAAAACTCACTGGTGTATCCATCAGATCCTGGGCTTTTGTTACTTTTCATTCTTTTAATAGCAGCTGTTAATTCTGAATAGGAGAATTTTCCCTCAAGGGTATCCCTTATTTCATTTGTTAACTTGGGAACGTCTAAAAATGGAATTTCCTTATTGAGATCAACACTATTTATTGTATCTTTCTTTGAATATAAATTTTTATAAAAGTTTTTAGCTTCCAATAAAATATGTTCTTGTTTGTTTATTAAACAGCCTTCATTATTAACTAGTCTTGGAATTGTTTTATTAACAAAGTTCGTAGTTTCTAAGTTGAGAAAATATTTTGAGGATCTTTCTCCTTCTTCTATCCATTGCATTTTTGAGCGAACATAATGACCACGCATTTTTTCTTGTCTTAAAATTTGTAATTTAGATTTCTTTTGGTTGAGATCTTCAAGAGCTTCTGTGGTTTGTATATTTTCTTCTAATTTTTGAATTTCATTTACTAAAGCATTTTCCAATTTATTTTTTTCTTTCTTTTTATATGATGCAAAGGAAATTGTTTTACCCCTAATTTCTGTCATTAATGTTTCTAAGAACAGCTGATCATTTATTGTAAATTGAATATCTAAGCAATCAATCTGGTCTAGTGAGTCTCTATTGTATACTAAAGTTGCATATTGATCTTTTACTTGTTTTATTTTTTCTTTAACAGATTTAACATATTCTATATCATATAATAAACTATTATTAAATTTCCACAAACCCTTCCCAATATTGAAATCACTTATTTTAAAATGTAGAACTATTGGTGAATGGTCAGATCTATAGCTGTTTTGAATTTCTACTTCTTTTACATTTTGATAGAAACTCCGAGATATAAGAAAAAAATCAAGCCTAGCTTGCTTCAGAGGATTAACTTTTCTCCATGTAAATCGTTTCTTGTCTGGGTAGTATTCTCGAAAGGGATCAATTAGATCATAAGTTTCAATAAGTTCAAAGATTTTTTCTCTTGCTCTTGGATTATTTATATTTAGATAGTTATATGTATCTAATGCCTGATTTTGAACTAAGTTAAAATCTCCTGTCAGAATAACTTGTTGGTAATTAAAGTTTTCTATTATTTCATTAACTTTATTATAAAAAGATGGTGAGTCATTATTTGGTCCATATAAATTAACAAGTGTTATATTTTTACCTTCAATTGTAATATCTACACCAAGAAAATTTCCATTATCATCTTTCTTTATCTTATTTATTTTATATTCAAGATTATTTGCAAATAAAATGGCAACTCCTCTTTGATTTGAAGCAAAAGAATTAAAAATGCATTCTCCTCCCCATTGGTTTCTAATAAATGATTCATCTTTTTCAGTAAAGTGTGTGTCTTGCAGACAGTAAATATGACAAAGCTTTGATTTCAAGTATTCGAACACATCTCTCCGTTTCTCTCTAGAATTTAAACCTTGACAGTTGTATGAGAAAATTTTTAATGAATCCTTAGTCATTTAAATAGCTTAGATAAAGCATAAACATTCCATTTATGATTTTCATTCCTTTAATTACACCTTGACTCATACAACTGTCAATGAAAACACAAAGCTGTAATATTATATATGAATAAACAAGTTGGTATATAAATCTACTTTCATGCATACATAAATCTTTATAAAACATTGTGCAAACATCATAAGAATTGAAATAAATAAAAAAAGCAAGAGTAACAACAATCATGATTGTCATATTATGATATGTTTTCTGATTTTTGTTTATAAATAAAAACAAATTTGGGATTACCTGTTTCCAAAGAAAGGGGTTAATGGAGAAAAAAACTAACAAATGTATACCCACTCAAACTAAATTTCAACAATCAAAGAGAGATAATCCAAAATATTATCTCCCCTTAATTGTAAGATTGCAAACATGTATGTTTCAGTCAAGGTTTAAGTCAGTATAGTAATTCTATGGCTATAATTAAAGTCTTATTTTGAATGTTATATAATTATTCTAGTAATTCCTAGGGTATTATATCTTTTTTTCAATTTTTCACTATTGTCCAAAGAAAGACATTTGTCTCATAACCATACAATGGACACATATTTTGACACTTTAAAATTTTTTCCTTTTATATGTCATGTATGTTGGTCATTTATAAGGAGGATGCAAATTTCTTGTACAAAATGTACTACAATAACAAAATAAATAACCAACTAATTGAACAAAGCAGCACAAAAAAAGCCCAATTTAGCATAAAGTAGCATGCACTTTCATATAAATGAACACAACATGCAAGCAATTGCAAACATGTTTAAACCGTTACAAAAGTAAGCATGTCAAGCCTAAAGCAAATAAAACAAAATGGCTTTAGTTGATAAGTACAACTTGGGTTCAACCCTAAACTATAACTATTCTCTCAGGATTAATTTATCAATTAAGACATTAAAAATTTCAGCCCGTGGTTAAATATTCACATGAAAAATAAATATATAAATGTATATTCAGAAAGTTGTCTGAAAAAGAGAACTGATTCCCTTTTCATTTTTTTTCTTCAAATTTTTGTTTTTGTTTCATTGATTCATGAATATTTAATTATTATTTAAATTAAAGTAATTTGAGCGAGATATTCTATATTTTAGATTATTTAAATGAGAGTTACATGTAGGTTTATAGTTTTAGGATTGAATCCATTGCTCATTTGCATGATTTTTAACAAATGCCAGCTCATAAACTAAAAGCACATAGAAGCACATGTAAGAACAATTCAACACACATATACTTACACTCATTGTAGTATTCTAAAATGTATAAAAGAAATAATAAATACATCAGAAATGGTAGATATATGTACAAATATGCAAGCATAGTATATGTATTTTACTGGAGACAAAAAAAATAAATATCTGAAGCAAAGTCAATTAACTTATCAATAGTGATAACAGTATGTGACGGAGTATAAAAGTTCTATGCAAGTTAGCAACAACGGAATTGCTTGCGAATATGCCACTGGTCTCTTGAGCTAGTGCGTGTTTCAAGGATCACAGTGACTCCTAAGTGACGAATGCGTGTTTTTAGTTTTTCATCTGACCTAATCTTGTATGCAATTTTTGCAAGTTCATTTCGGGCTTCCTTCATGCATGGAGGCAGATCGTCTACAATACGGATATTCTTTCCGGCTAAATGTGACCCATGAGATAAGAATAGCTCTTTATCGGCATAATGTATCAATCTAATTATTATGGGATTTGGTCGTTTTTTCTCTCCTGAATTCTGCCTAGCTGGTATTCTATGAGCATTTGCAAATGGGAAACTTTCTGCTTTAGGTTTTTCCATTTTCAAATAATTAATCCTTAGGTCATCAATAACTTTCCAGATGTTTTCATCACTCTTTTCAGGCATGCCATACACTAAAGCGTTATATTTGCGGTCATGTTTTTCAAGTAGTAACTGCTTCTCTTTTAAATTTTTCATGTCAGTCTCAAAACTCTGCCTCATTGACTCAAACTTCTCTACCTCTAGAGATTGCACATTGAGTTCCATAGCCTCAACCCCTCTTTGTAACTCATCGTGATCTTGCCTTAATTCTTTTAATGCTTGACCTGTTTCTGAGACCTCTAACTTAACTTGTTTTACATCTTCTTTTACCTCCTGCACTAGATTTAAAAATTTATTTTCAATTGTATCTAACTTCTCATTAAATTTATTTACTTTTGAGTCTACTGCCAAAATAAGTGTTTTCAGATCTTCCATAGTTGTATTTGAAGGACTTGCCATGATGATATCAGTAAATTGTGTGTCAATTTCAATGTTACCTTTATGAATGACATGTACATGTATGACGTAATATGTAAACAAAAATATCAACGATGAAGCGATGAAACTATGTCACAATATCACGATTGAAAATTGCGTAATAAATGTCTTTGAACTAACTAGACGATGTTTTGTTTATGATATTTGCAATCTTTAAAGTATTTCTATTACATATTCATTGAGTATTTTGTTGTTTTCCCCGGACTTCAAAAAATTACATGGTGGCTGCCATTACAGGGGAGATTACCTCCTGCCATTACGGGGGAGATTACCGCAGTAAAATGTTAATGCAAAACATATGGGAGAAAAACTTCAACTGGGACGAATTACTACCTGACAGAATGGATGAATATCCTAAAGGATATACAGGAAGCCACAAAGACTGTTGTACCCCGACATTACTTTGATGAAAGTTAAGACACAAACAACGACAACGTAATACATGTATTCACTGACTCTAGTATGAAAGCCTATGGCAAATGCGCGTACATTGTCGCAAACGGGAAAAGTTCCTTAATAATGTCAAAGAACAGAGTAGTACCCCCGAAACAGCTGAATTGGTGACTGCCGTAATTGGAAGTAGACTTTTATCTCACATTAGGAAAACTTTGCAGATATCTTGTGCAGTTTTATGGAGTGATAGCCAGATAGTTTTGACCTGGTTAAGTTCAAAGAAAAAACTTTAAAACCATTCATTTCAAACCGCGTTAAAGAAATTACAGAGCAAATAGAAGAGTTAACTTGGCGATACTGTCCAAGTGAGTCAAATACTGCTGACTTTCTGTCAAGAGGGATAATAGTAGATAAATTCAACCGACTTTTTTTTATGTTGTACTGTTATACCACTGTCCCAGGTTAGGGGAGGGTTTAACCAGCCATATTATTAATGTATGTGCCTGTTCCAAGTCAGGAGCCTGTAATTCAGTGGTTGTTGTTTGTTTATGTGTTTTTCGTTCATTTTTTTTACATAAGTAAGGCCGTTAGTTTTCTCGTTTGAATTATTTTGCATTGTCTTATCGGGGCCTTCTATAGTTGACTATGCGGTATGGGCTCATTGTTGAAGGCCGTACGTTGACCTATAGTTGTTAATGTCTGTGTCATTTTGGTCTCTTGTGGACAGTTGTCTCATTGGCAATCATACCACATCTTCTTTTTTATATTTGGATGAATGGCCCAGATTGGCTCACAGTAGAAGATAATTGGCCAGAATGGCACACAGATGAATCACTTATTTTATCCACTATTGCACAGCAAAAAGTCGTAGTAGATACCGTACAACGTACACAGAACAAATTTACAATACACATGATACAAGGGATCGGACATGTAATCTATTTGAATAGATTCAACTCATTCAAGAAACTTCTTCGAATTACCGATTACCTAAGAAAATTTATTACAAACTGTAGAATACGAGCTATACAAAAAGGTATGTTAAACACGATCGAAATACTAAACGCATCTATAACGTGGATACAATACACACAGAAAAGGCATTATTCAGAAATCAGGAGTGGGGAAAAAACACAACCTTGTCAAACAACTCAAATTATACATAGCTAAAGACAAAATAATTCGCTGCGACGGATGCATTCATAATGCACCTCTTAAACAATATACAAAATTCCCGATATTGCTACCCGCAAAGGACAAATTGACACAACTTATCATAATGGACGCACATGTACCTCATTTTCATTCAGGATTATCCAGTACCGTAACATTACTACGACAAACCTATTGGATACCATCGATACGACAGGTTATCAAGAGCATTATACATAAATGCGTGAAAGTTGCTGGTCGACCGTATTCGGCTCTAGATCCACATTCTTTACCTAAAGACCGACTAACAGAAGCACCCCGTTTACAGTAACGGGGTAGATTTTACTGGTGCCTTGAATTTTAAAACCACAAATGGACTTACCAGTAAAGTAAACATTTGTCTATTTACGTACGCAAACACTCGTGCTGTACATTTGAAAGAAGTGTTGAATTTATCTGAAGAGACATTCATATTAGCGTTTCGAAGATTCGCCAGGAGAAAATCATTACAAAAAACTATGATTTCCGACAACGGTACAACATTCATCGCAGCAGCCAAACAACTAACAAGATCATCATCCGTTATAGAAAAACTGAACAATTTCGGCACTACATGGAAGTTGATACCAAAAAGAGCATACAAAGCGTGGTATGGTGGCTTTTGGGAAAGTCTTATAGGACTAACGGAGGACTGTATCAAAAAGGTACTAGGGCGTTCTTTGATTAAGATTGAACTATTAAGAACCATTGTTACGGAATTTGAAGCTATACTCAACGACAGACTTTTAACCCCGTCCCACTTCCTTTACGGACGTAGAATAACATCACCACCTTACCCTACGAATTAGGAATTGGAACATTCACTAAATGATATGACACATAAATCTACGAATAAACTGTTTAAGATGAAGTCACAGATTATTCAAAGTTTTTGGTATAAATGGAAACATTAGTATTTAACAGCTTTACGAAAATATCATCACAATACAGGAAACAATAAACAACTGATCAGCATTGGAGACGTGGTACAAATATATGAAGATTCGCCGAGGATCAAATGGACACTAGCCGTTGTCGAAAAACTCAATGTAAGAGGAGACGGACTAGCAAGATCTGCCGTCATACGGACTCAAAAATGGACTAACATCGCGTCCAATCACAAAACTGCACCCACTTGAAGTTTGTTTGAATAACGATGATGACAATACAGACTTTGCAATTAAAACATGTCGCAAAGCTAAAATGGTTGCAATGGAGAAGATAAAAAAATGGACTAAGTGAATTACACAAAGACTTTAAATGTGTAACTACACGGGACTCAAATTAGTTTTTCTTGGACATTAATTCATTTGAGAAATGCTTAAAGTTTTCAGTTATTTTATTTTCTTAATGGTTAAATTCAATGTTATTTAGTATTGTTTTGATAATTTCACTTTTGTGCGACCCCCCACTATATAGTAAATACCACACACTTGACGTTTACTATGTACCGCGCTTTATGTAACGTCGCGTCATCTTGACGTGTTACTACGCTTTTTCTAATACATCTATCAAATAGTCAAGACGTCTTTTATTTCTTTCATCCACTTTATGATAGGGTCTTTAAAAGTTTCAAATACAACATATAGTTAATAACAAAAATATTCTATATCTGTGTTTATCTCTTCATCCGATGTTCATATACCCGCTTGACCTCCTACCAAATTAATATTCCTTTAAAATTATATCTATACAATCTCTATCCAAACGTGCAATACATATAAATGTTATGTTTTAATATTCTATGGTGTTAAAAACAATTGTATGCACCAGTTTGTAAAGTGCAATACAATGGTAATTGACAAGCAATTATATGCATTTAAACTATATTCATTTTGTTAAATATTTGAAATAGTAAAGGAGATTATTGAAGATGTTTTAGTTATTGATGTAAAACTGTAAGTTTTGAATATATCTCCATTTATTTTGAATGATTTTTTGTCTACCTGCGTCAATATAAATGTGAGTAAAAATGAGTTTGTTTATTTGTTCAAATTGCATGCTTTTCGTTAAATTATTTCCGTTTAACTGATATATTGCTACATTAACAAGTTATCACTTTAACAACACCTGTCGAAACTTGTGTTCATGAATTTAAAAATTACTAAGAAACTAAGGTTTCAACTCACATAGGCAAAGTCGGTCTTTGATGGATTTGGATTCTATTTCAGGCCATTTAAGGGCATATCCAACAGTTTACTTTTGACGGTGAGAATTTTTTCCCTTAAAGACATTTCATTCTTCAATTGACAGAGAATCAAATTTTGCCAAAAAAAATATATGTCGTCGATTTCGTTTTTGCAAAAAATACTGCTGAAAATTGAACATTTTTGCGATTTTGAAGAAACAAACGTTTTTTATTTAAAAAAAATTAAATATGATATTTTAATCAACATATACTTATATAATTGGGCTCAAATTGAAACCAAATAGTTCAAGATGGTTAGAAAAATCTAACTTTACCATTTATAGAAATAATTCTTACTCAAATAAAGCCAAAAACGTTATGGTTACCCCTAAAAACGACAAGAAATGAACATTTGAAATGCACATTTTAGATTTTTTTAAATATTTCTAACGGTGTCGATTTGACCAAAGTAATTTATGTTATTCTTTGAAAAAAATGGAACGTCATAACGTTTTGAAAAATATTTGTTACCATACTCACTTTTGAGAAAAAATGAGCAATATATATTGTTTACTCTATCCCTTCCGTAAGCCTCACAAATTGCGCCAAAAATTAAGACGTTTCGGGACGTAACGTTATATTTCCCCGCTAATTTTTCAAAGGCAGTGCGACGGTGTGGCAGACCAATGTATCTTTACACTGTGACTTTGTTGGATAGTTGTCTCGATAGCACTCATATCGCATCTTCTTATTTATAATGGACCAGTATCTGTACGAGATAATAATTCAGTTAGCTTTACTATTGTGTTCGTCAAAAATGTGAAACCCGGTGTGAAACATGCAAACCATGGAATTACAAACTATTAAAATAGTCCCCGGCTCTGGTATATTTCATCCCTCTTTTAAAACAAACGTATTACACGTTAGAAATCCATTTCTGTGTGTCAGTCTATAGTATAAAGCAGGGTTAATTTTCATATTATATTTACATTTGATGTTTTTGTTCTGATTATTCATTTTATATGCCACTTGAAGTCCGTCATCCATAATCATTATTTATTTTACCGTTATTTTACAAAGAAGTGTTTTTCTTACACTGATTTATATTACACTGTCTATAATTTCACCAAGGAATTGTATATTTAAATATATACAATTCCTTGATTTCCCATATCGAAATCAATAAAGAGCACGTGAAATTTTGCAACCAAACACTTGTCTAAAATCTCACCGACTCCGTACTATATATTCATGTTGTAGTTAATTTTTTTGTATCTTTCCAGGCTTCTTGCTATAACAAAAATCTGTATGTTGACTCTTAGTGTTTTGAATTATATGTGTCGTTGGGTTGCTGTCGTATTAATGTATACCTTTAAAATCTTTTCCATAAAAAAAGAATTGATTGGGTATAGAAATATTCACATCTCTGGACTGCTCCCGTCCGGCAGTTACGTGTACAACTTAGCTAAATTTGGGTGCGGCCGTTTAGCTGCTCAGATGTATAAATTTGCAGCCTCGTTTAGTCGAAATATAAATGCGTTCATCCCATGCATAGAGTAAGGAGAGTTTCGCGCTATCTATACGTTAAAATACCATCTAAATAAAATTGTGGCCATTTTTTTCGTGTGTTTTTGCTTTTATGACATATTTACAATATGTAAGTATATGAAATTGACACAGTAATTTTTCCACCTAAACGAGCCTGACTGCCGTGGTTTTACGCTTTAATATATGAGTTATTGAATATCTACAATGGGGATTGTTTTCTGTTCTACTGCCCTATACATAGTTTGGCTGCGTACAATGTCATTGAACCACTGATGTAGACTATTATATTATTATTGATTATTCAAACAAATGAATTCAAAGAGAAAGATGCGGAAAGAAATTCTAAAATTTTCGTTTATAAATAAAATATGAAATGAAAATAAAATACCAAAACTGGAAAACTGTTTGAGACAACTAGCAGTTGAGAACAAATGATTATGCATCACTTTATGAAACTGATTGCTCCCGTGCTCCAGTGGCAAATATAGCATGCATATTGACGACGAGGCGAAAGTGGATCTGAAGTAAATGATTGATACATTATCAAGTTATAAAAGAGTTTGCTAGCTGTAAAACGTATGCCGTACTAGATAAAGATGAATAATGATCAAAATCTTGAGTTAAGCTATTACCCCCCCCCTCCCAATTTTGAATTATGGTATTTCAATGGCTGGTTTTTTTTTCTATCCTGTTATGGACCCGCTGACGTAAGAGGGCGTCTTATTAGTCAAGACCTATGTCAAAACCTACACCATTTTTTTTTTGGTTAAATTATATTTGTTTCCTCATACATAAGTAAACACCAACATCGTCAGCTATTTTCTACTTGTATGTCAGTGTATATATTACAATGTTTTCCTATTTCAATTTTTTTTAACTGTGTCATCTTTTGTTTTACATTGTTTACCGGTTAAACATGTTAAAGGTCGTATTCATTTAAAGAGCTACTGTATATATTAGCACTTCAACACAAACCTTGATGCATGATAAATGTTAATAGTTTACCCCATATTTTTTTTTTTTCATCTTTCTCAAGTAAAACCAAACTTTGAGATTTCTATCCCGAATGACAAAATCTCGAAAAAGTTTGGTAAAGAACTAATTAAAATTTGTGTTGCATTCTACTGCAATAATAAATCATTACGCATTCGCTCTCGTTGTTTTCTACTGTATTGAAGATAATTTTAATCAAACGGAAACTTAAGTGAGTATGGTCTAGTAATGATCGAGAAAATTGCAGTTCTTTTATTATAGACCAAGAGAACAAAGATATCTTTTTCTATAAGTTTTGAATTCTAGTTCTGTTAATATTCTGTATGAGTTTTTTGCCGATTCCCGCTGTGCCCTTTCCTTTGAGGAAAGAAACCGCCCTTTCCAGACGGCCATTATGACGTCGTTGAAACACCATGAAATTACGGGCAACAATAGACAACGGTTACGTTTGTTATTACCTCCCCTGAAACTGTTGGATATGCCCTTAAGATTTTATCGCTCAACTGTTTCGGATTCATACATCTTTGGCTTTCAAATATTCGTTCCCGAAAAAGGTAAACTCAGACAAGCGATTGAAAAACATTCAATCTATAAGTTTTTCTTCTTCTTTTTTTTTTTTTTGCAAAAAGATCTTTGACTTTACACTCCGATCCAGACGAAACTTTTTTTATCGGGATTAATTACAAGATTTAACAAAGTATGGTTACAAAACAAATTAAATTTGATTCGATTGCCACTGCTGAATTTATTAGATGTTTCCAGATTTGATACTTATCAGGTACGGCCGGAACGTTACCCAATCGTTAGACTAAGTGTAGTTGTGGATAAATCATTTTTGCATGAGATTATTTTTTTCAAAATGATCAAATAAAAAAAAAAACGAATTGCATTTCAGCAAAACAAAACCTGAACTTCATATTTCATAGCGAGTCCACCTATCCAGAATAATTTCTTGTAGGAAATATGTTGAATGAACACAAAACAAGTTTTCTTTTCTTATGGTAGATTCGAGAAGGTCAATGATAAAAAAATGCCGGTGATTATACTGATCACAAGTTATTTTCTTTTTAAGAAATGTAAATTTTAAAGAAACCATTTGTTTAAATGAATTTTTAGAAGTATTCATGCAATGAGACGACGTTTAATGCTCAGTATTAATCGAGATCGTTATATTAGAAGCTGGCGAAGCTGAAATATAAGAAACACTGTTCTTTACTGCATATTGATAATAAGAATAAAATAAATTTCATGCATATAGAAAAACCTAACGATCTATCGTGTCACAAATTTTCGGAGTGTTCCACAAAGTCCTTAACATGATACAATTGTCCAAAATATACTTTTCTCACACTTGAGTTATCAAGTGCATCGGTCTAGTCTTCTTACATTTACATTCAATATACAAATACTGTCCGTTCTTGTAAAATCAATTTAAAAGTCAAATAATGACAGATAACTATTCTTATACAATATTTATGTTTCTATTTTTTTTTTAAAACAATTTTAAAGAAAACGTTGTCTCGATTCGATATATTCACATTCATACAGGAACTTCTTAGAAAGAAGGTTATTAGTATCTTTCAACTTGGTTTATCGCTATAAAAATGATGTTCTTTCAATAACTAATTCCAAATGTGGTTATCATATTGAATGCATCTACCACATCGAACTTAAGATACAAAATTGAATAGATACACTTAAATCTGACATACATCTGGACATGCAGCTTTCAAGACAGAGTATACATCTCCCAGATGCTTGTATTTTCTATCTTAATATTTGCTGTTCACAAGGAGTTGAAAGTGGTGAAATGAATTGACGTTGTAGTGTTATTGTGCTATGTACATGTTTTTATTTTGGTATTTAATTTTACTTACTTTATGCTTTTTGGGCTTCTTTGTTACATACTTTATTTTAGTGATTTTACCTTTAACAAAAGTGTTTCATTTTCTAAAACAGGAATAACAATAATTACCAAGATGTCAATAGAACAACAAAGTGGCTATGTTAACAATATAGTCGATATAGGTCTAACAGACATGTTAGATACTGTAGAATACGATGAATGTATTGGAAATATCGACAAATCTGGTTATGATCAAATATCTCCAGACAGATATGGTTTAAATCACGATAATATAATACTGAGCTCATCATTTAAGGCGGAGACAAAGCAATCGGACAATGATGTTCATCAAACGAAATCTCTATAGAAGATAATATTTCTCATGATGTGTTGCATCTTGATTTCAGCAGGAGTTACAGCTGCTGCTACTTTCTTTGCTACAAAACATTTTTATTCAGAAAATAAGGAAAAGTGTAAGTTCATATAAATAAAATTTGGGGTTTATTTTGTATCTTGCTTTTCTATTATATGGCACAGAAAGGCACACACGTACACATATAAATACATATATGTGCACACTTAAAACTTGTGTACTACTCCACATTTTGACATCTTTAATTTGACCTATATAGGTTGCACTTTGTAATTTAAGCCGTCTCTCAAACCACACCTCTTTTGTAGAGATATATTATATTCATAGATATTTCGTTATGTTTGAGTACTGGTTACCATTTTGATCTCTATTTATTATAATTTGGGAATCTTACCAGTATAAAAATATTTTGCGGTGAAACTTGAATTCTGAAGTATGAGTTTCAAATAAATCAGAATATGCAAATAAAAAAAAAAAGAATCTGTTAGTGATAATTCATTTTAACACGATAGTGCTGACCAGTGGATTGGCGATATCTCGGATACAACACGTCAACCAACATTTTCATAGATCTAGTGTTTTATCATTTATTTTCAGATACAGACGCAACACAATGTAATATGTCTAGCGACAACGGCCACAATAGAACAATCGACAGTCCGTGTATGTTTTCTAACTAACACCACAGTAGTTCCTTCGATAACCAATTTTACAAGGTTTTAAAATGGAATGTTTTGTCCTTGCAGCAATTATTGTCAAACATTCATCCAACTCATTAGATAATTTTTTTGTAAGATTTTATGAAGTACAAAAGGTTATGCATATTTCATAAACGCATGAGAAAAAAATCAAAACAACACGTTTTAAATTTTGTGCTTTCGAAGCACTTTTCTGGAATTATCTTACCTGCCACTGGGAACGCTCACAGCACAAATATTGATGTATAAGAACCGAAACTTTTGAACAGCTGAATACAGAAATAAACCTAAAGAAAAGCCAAATCCATGTAAAGTCAACTTTGCCTGAGGTAGTTGAAACCTTAATTAATATTTATTAACGGACAATGTTAGAAAGGGCTGTTTCAGTCAGTCATTACCGGAATACTGACTTTTCGGCTGATGATACCCTCGGTGGATGATAGTTCAATAGCAAAGTGCTCGACAAAGGACTACAAAAATGAAAATAACACGTTATAGAGTGTATGTTTTCAAATTGTTTTTCTTGACATAACTACATCAATAACGGTGAAAGTAGAACATTCGAAAATCGGTGTTGTATTTAAGAATTGAATGCTTCTTTTTGTAAATTTATTGGGGTGTAAAAGCGTTGACCGAAGTACATTTTGTATGAAGCGCGGAAGCGGTTCATTCTAAAAATGTACGCACGGTCAACGCTTTTACAACCCTATAAAGTTACAAAAAGAAGCATTCAATACTTATAATTACATTTTTAGCTATGATCATGAAAACACGAATTTTATATATTTTATTATTTAATTCACCTGTGCACTTTATTGTTGGAGCACGTGTTATCATGAGTGAAAAGTTGTATTGAGCATTGCAACTGCTTACGGAATAACACGTGATGTGCAGTTAGCCAATCAGAATAAAATATTATAATGAAACATACATCTAATGTAATTATTAGTTGATGAGTTATGTAACCACAAAGGATCATAAAATACCAGAAAGTATTGGTTTCGTTGTATGTACTTAATGGTTGTGGGTTTATTATCTTAATATTTTTCTAAATGTAAGTAAAAGAAGGAAAATGAATATACCCTCGTAATGGACTTCATCTAGGTTAATTGTCTAAAATATCAACAAAATATTTTCTTATCATTTAACAAATTAAGCTTTATTTCTCAATTTTGATGTCCCTCTAATCCCTGTACAATAATTTTCATTTCGTCTCGGGGAAACTTCCAAATTTGTATCAATATGGATTATCATAGTTATCAACTCCATACTTTTCTCCAAACATTATCGTGTAAGGAAACAAAATTTGGTATCATGACACTTTTGCCCCTTCTTCGAAAAAGGACGAGTTTGATCTGTTTACGTCTTCTTTCTAAGATATTCTCAATAATGGACTAATTTGGGAGATTCTGTCAGAAATTCATTTCGAAATAATAAGATTATAAAGAGTTATTTGTTAAGGAGAGTATTATATTATATGCACTGTTTTCTGATCCATAGCACTGGGTTGCCTTCAGTTCTACTTTTGTCTTGTTTCAAAAGCCTTTAAAGAACTGCTCAATTACTTATCCGAAGCACCTGGGTTACCTTATAATTTGCGTGCTGTTGTTTTAAAAATATTTAGTTTATTATTGTATTTTTTAATAGTTGCATTTAGTGTGCCAAAAAATAAGAAAACTTGACGTTCGTGACGTCACATACCAAACAGTGACGTCTTTCAATAAATTGCGTCACGCCCGAATGACCGTTCTATTGGACCTATTTTGAGGAAAAACTTTCTTAAGCTTACATAAATAAAAACTGAGTTTATGTATAAAAAAACAAGAAAAAAAAGTAGGGTGTGATAAAGGGTATGCGATAAAGGGTGCGCATCAAAGTTGCGCGATATGCATTAATCAGCAGGCTATTTTTCAAATATGCAAAACTACTGTATTTACTGCTAAACATATGATAAACTGATTTTTTGTCCGGCATATGAAATCGGTTTACTTTACAGTTCTAACAAACAACTTAAACTTAAAAAATATTTGAATGAACAAAGTTCTTGTCTCAAAATTTTTTGGGTCATGTACGACAGAACCATGTGAAGACGGAGGAACATGCAATAACTACACAAAAAGTCATGTTTATGTGAAGATGGCTTCGCTGGATCAAAGTGTGAAATAGGTTGGTTTCAAAAAAACTTTAATCCTTGTATTAAAATAAGTTTATTTTAATACTGGATTTAACACATGTACAAATTAATCAATATATTCTCAACATATCAACCCTGGCAATCCTGTCAACCTTGTCAACAGGTATTTGTAATTATTTTGCCGTATTGATTAGACCTACAATCGTAAAATAAAACATCACCCTTGTTCTTTATTCAACTTTAATTATGAAAAAACTCCTTATCACAATAAACCACTTTCGTAAATTTCACCCAAACGAACTTGTACGTTATACTCACGAGAACTGATTTCACTTGAATTTTCAAAATTAAGTTATTCAAATAACATTTAAATTTTTAGTTTAATCAAATTCATCAAGAATACCCATTTCGTTATCATGTAAATTTAAATGTACGTAAAATGCACGTGAAAAATTCGTTTGACGTGCATTTCACGATGAAATACACCTTATCGCTATTTGTCCGCCATTGCTGGAAATCACACAGGTTCCCGTAAAATTTTGACGTCATAAAACAAAATGTCTGACGCCACAATGGAAAAGTGATTGTTGTTGACGTCAAAAGTTCAAGCGGACGGGTCAGCCGGGAATAGCGATAAGGTGTATTGTTCACGTGAGCAAAACTTGCCTGTATACGAAATTAAAAAAAAACCCAAACCAATATAAACAATAGATATATAATTATACATATTCATACCCAATTCGGTTTTATGAGATTTATTCTACTCTCTTTCTTTCAAACATGACAGTTGCAAATAGCATTGACATAAGAACGTCTATAAGACAAACTTTGGAATATTCCTGTCCTTGTTTATAATTCCAATATATATCTTATTAGAAATTGAAATTATCTTTTTTTCCAGATGTCAACCAAACATGCAAATCTGATGTCGACTCACTTATACCTCATCCAAATACGTGCCAGCTATTCTATAACTGCAGCCAAGCGGTGTCGCCCCTTCCCACAGAAGACAGACGTACCCCTCATATGCAACAAACTCTGAGACCCGCCTTCCTGCACGAATGTCCTTTTCTTGAACTTTTCTCAACAGCTACTATGTCCTGTCAGAATTACACAGACGTTAAATGCAGGTCTAGATAGGAAACAAAAAATAAATGTAAGTTGATATGAACTGAACAAAATAAAAGTAAATGTCAATAAGACATCACAAAATTATGTTTTTGGTGCGCTTCAGTGGTATGTTGTTTCGTTGTTTTCCTCTATAGTTGGTGCGTTCCCCTCGGTTTTATTTGTAACGCGGATTTGTTTTCTTCCTATCGATTCATGTTTTTTGAATAGCAGTATACTAATGTTGCTTTTATTTACATAAGTTATAAAGTCGAACCAACATTATGAATATTATGACATTGGTTTTCATCAATCCATACTCTATTAGCAGGGGTACTTGAATGCTAAATTAAACATTGTTTTCTAACTTGTAGGTGACTACCTTGCGGTTAGATATATTTGCAGAGGAGCATGTAAAGACTGCATTTATTTAACACCCGACTGCATGGGATTCTCCGACGGAATATACAGAAATAAATACATTGAGCCATCTGTAGGTTACTATTTTGAATGTCAAAATGAAATAATCATTTATAGTGGCGGAAATCCCTGCCAAACCAACATGGCACGTCATAAGGGAAAATGCAAAGATAAATTCGAAATTCCAACATCCTATTGGCAGGATGGATATGGTGTTGACTGCTCCGGTCGGCAAAATGGTAACTATAAAAGTGAACGAATTCAAAGGTGTGATATCTACTACACTTGTGTGAATGGAAACTCCACACTAACACACTGTGGTAATGGAACAGTCTTTGATTCAAAATCTTTATTCTGCCAGAATTCAGCTAATGCATGTCGTCCATGTGGATCCATCGATAACGGCTGTTAATGATATTACAGTCAATATCGTAAAGCGAATGTGTATACGTTTTCTAAACAAAACATGGTTACCCTGTATATTTGCTCATGTCCCAAGTCAGGATCCTCTGGCCTTTGTTAGTCTGGTATGTTTTTAAAATTTTAGTTTATTAAAATGTTTTGAAGTTTTTTCAGACTTCCATTTATCCGAAACTAGAACACATTTATAGGGGCCAGCTGAAGACCGCCTCCGAGTGCGATATATTTTTTCTGTGTTCTGTTGATGGTCGCTGGCTGTTTTCTTCTTTTTGGTCGGATTGTTTGTTTTTTGACACAGTTCCCATTTCCATTGTTAATTTTAAGTTGAAACCATTTTTAAAATGTCTTGACTTATGTTTTTTTGTTATATAAAACACATAACAGTTTCTATCTGAATTGAAATTTTGCGTTAAATACCATCAAAAGAAAGGCAGATATATTACAATATTTAAATCTATTCAGGTTGTAAGAATAAAAGGCTAACAAAGAATGCATGATTCGAAATTTAACTTAGGATAGAATAATTTTTTGAACTTAATGCAATTCAACTTTGTACTTTATTTCATTTTTTAGTCGATAATGACTTATGAGTATTTTGTAGACGAATCGTGAGCCTGGTGTAAAATATTATAAATCTGTAATCTTTGAAATCATACTACAATAATTAACCGATGTATAACATGTGTATTGTAACCGACTAATTTGTATTGCAATGTTCGTTCAAAAAATAAAATAACGCCATGCGGATGCATGCCATTGATTCAAAATTTATTGATACCTTGATTCAGCTCAACCTTATATTGCAATGTTCTAAAAATATTATGTTGTATCTGATCTAGGAGTTCACAGCACATCTTTAATAGATTCCTCCTCTATTTACAATTCTTTTATACTCCAAAATCAGAGGGTCAAAATTGTGAATAGCATTTTAATTTTTTATGCTTATGGCAGATCATAACGCACAATCTCAAAAATGCAGTGAAATCGACCACGAATTATTTATGACCTGTCAAATGCAATAATACTTCAGCTTATCAGTAATATGGAAATTATATACACACATGGATTATCGGGGGAGTTTAGACATGAATAGTTAAAATTGAGTAGAATATTAAAAAACCTAATAGGTTTCGGGAATAAAACACAATCAGAAACCAAGGTCATTTATCCGTTTATAGAGGCCCAACGCATTAACCTTTAATTCTCATTGCATTTTAATTTTGACCAAAATGGCCCGAGGTCATCATCTTTGTCTGGGATACTAATATCTTCATACGAGTGAACACGCTGAAATGTCTCGTCTTCTTTTCTATTCATAACAGAATGTATGATAAAAATGTAAAATATGGATGTTTTCTTGAATTTTGAAATAAAAAAAATATTATCAATGATCATTGTAAAGGAGTCAAATGTCCACCGCACAATCATACATACACCACATATTGTTAACATTTTGCTAAAGTTATCCGAGAAACAGACATAAAACGAAAACAACTGACCAATGAATATATGGTTCAATATAAAAAAATTAAAAGTGATATGATTGCCAAAAATACATCTCCACAAATACCAAATGATACAGAAATTGACAATTATAGGTCACCGTACGGCCTTCAACAACGAGCAAATACCATACCGCATAGTCAGCTATACAAGGTCCCGAAATCAGATTAAACCGGCCTGTCAGACATGCAAAAGTTAAATAGTTGGCATGTTGCTTATATTATCTAAGATACGTTCTTGACCATTAATATTTAACAATTACATGAAGACGACGTTATATGAATGCGGTCTGATGGACATGTTTACCTTTCAAGAAATCCATATATCAAACATAGTGATTCTATTATTTTTAATAAGTGAGAAATTCACATCAAAGTTGATACACCTTGAAATGATGTCAAGGACAATGAACATAAAACAGACTGCATACATGAAGAATCTATGTCTCCTACCACCTAAAATATAAAGGTTGAACAAATAATTGACTACATCGTCGTCGCCAGATTGTTATCCGTGTCTCTCATTCTGAGTTATGTTTCATAGGCGAGACAAAAATGAAATGACCTGCGGTCAAGATGGTATATATTTAAAGGGTGTGATCAGTTAAGGCTAGCTTTAAAATTGTCATTTCAGTCTACTTTACGATTATTTTATTTAGATCCTTAAAGGTGAACATTGACTAAAATGTGTTTCTTTGTCATTCAATTATTACGTTGCAGTTACAGCAACGCATCCATGCTAGCTAAAAGTAAATGTTAACTGATTGTCTTGTTGTTGAAGTATTAATGGCCATCAAGATATGCAAAAATGTCCTTTGTTACATATTTCCGATAAAGCAGCGACCTTGCTTTTATAGACCAGATTTCTTCTGACCATATAATACCTCCTTGTGCTCCTGAACTACCTATGCATGTATTTGGATTAATACATGCTGTCTTAATTGTTTATAAAGGGACAAGCAAATTATTTTAATTAATTTGGCTAATTCTCAGAGCTTTCAAATTTAAAACTCTAAGAACGCATTAAAGTGGAAATATTTTCACAATATATACCACATCTGAAAAGAGTTCTATAGCCAATGAAATGAAAGATTGTACTCCCAGCTGTTAGCATAGTTCAGTTATTACCGCTCTAAACAAGAAGCTGTCGGAGAGACATCAAACCGTATTTTACTGCAGAGGTCAAACCCTGAACAGTTGAGCAAATATAGACACAACATCTAGGCTTGGAACAGCTCTGAATTAGAATTGGGATTGCATATTAAAATTTGAAAAGCTTTGGTTGAATGGTTCATGAGTAAATGCAGCGAAATGACTGGAAACATCATTTTTAAATCTTCAAGAACCATAACTCCTGAACAAGAAAAGTAGAAGTCGTCATTAATGTACTTGATCTCCATTTTGTCATCAGTAACAACATGTTTAAATTTGTAATGCTTTGGTTGAACGGTTCATGAATAAATGGACGGACACGACTGGAAACGCCATTTTGCATTCTTTCAAGAACCATTACTCCTGAACGGTAAAAGTCAAAATCGTCATTATAGAAGTTGACTGTTAACAAAGGGTCAATCAATTTTGTTGTCAGTAACAACATATTAAAATTATAAAAGACTTGGTTGAACGATTCATGACGGGTGCAGGATCTGCTAACCCTTCCGGAGCACCTGATATCACCCCATGTTTTTTAATGGGGTTCGTGTTGCTTATTCGTTAGTTGTCTGTGTTGTGTGTACTAGTGTTTGTCTCCTTGTCTTTTTCATTTTTTAGCCTTGGCGTTGTCAGTTTATTTTCGATTAATGAGTTTGACTGTCCATTTGGTATCTTTCGCCCCTTTGTCAACATTTCACCAATATTTGGTTGAGATATCAAGGTGATGATCATGATGATATTGCTTGGATAACAACCTGCGTCGCCAAGGTTAATATCATGTGTCATATCATAGTACGCAATGGATTATTTGCGTAAATATTGTTTTTTTTTACTTTCTAGGTTGTATGATGAGGAATCATTGTATTTAGTCTGCAACTTTATATTATGAATTAAAGTAGGTAGACTACTTTTCAATCTGCCGTGTAAGCACTTCCTGTTTGTCGACAATTTTCTACAAAAAGAAATCATTCTATATTTAGTATGTAGTTTCATAATGAGAGTCGAAGTAAATAAGCAATTATTGAATCTGCACGGTTGCCACTTTCTTTTTACAAATAGTTAATTTAGTTAATTTTTACCAGATTTATTGTACTAGAATAAACTTTTGTCATAAAGTCCTAGACTTCATTAAAAAGGGAATGGTTTAATATTTTGTTTACAGGCTTTATAAAGTTGAAATGTAGTGGGTAAGCAATTCTAACATTGCAGCAACTTCCTGTATGTCGATCGTTCGAAAATCAACACCGAAAATTTCAGGCAAAGTCATCTTAGCCTCAATGGAATAACCTGATCTATGATGATTAAATAGACCATTAACCAACATCAATTGCAAATTTCAACATGAAAAGTATCTAACAACATATTACTTTTGTATATTTGTATTTTAAATATTGTTTGTCGTATGGTCTTTAAAAGTTTCAAAAACAACAATCAATTCTGTGGTATCGTATTTCTAAAATATTCAAAATCCTTGATAAGCTTTATCATTTGACATTCATATACCCGACAGACATCCTGTTCAATAAATACTCCTTTCAAACTATAGCTATTTTCGTCAAAAAAAATGTATTCAATTTCTATCCGTGTGACACTTTAATATTTTAATTTTCAATGGAGTTTTTTTTTTAATTTTGTATATATCAGTTAATAATGTACAATACAAATACTTATTGACGATCAGTTGAATACATTTAAAATATGCGTCAAGCTTGATATATGAAATAATACAGAAGAATATTAGAGATGTTCTAATTATCGAGGTAAAACTGTAAGTTATGAATTTATCTTTATTGATTTTGAAGGATTAGTTTTACCTGCTTAGATATTAATTTAAAAAAATTATGTTTGTTTGTTTGTTTAAACTATAGTTGTGATATACATATAAAGGTGTTTGTTTGTTTTTTTGTTTGTTCAAATGAATATTTTTGAGAAATTATTTCGGTTTTACTGAGATATAACTACATGCAAGAACTATCAGTTTTTATGACCCCTAACCCCTAACATTTACATTTTCTATTGAGAAGTTTGACTGCAACACCCGATTTTTTCGAATCTATTGCTTATGGATTCAATACTAGAATTAACACTTTTAAGTGACAAACAAATTATATTCGATTAGATTGCCACTGATGAGTCTCACTGCATGAAATGATGCATTTAATATAAAATTAAATGCATATGTTATGCATATTAAATTTCAAATTACAAAAAATATTATGCATTTACTTTGCTGGAAAATTTCTAATTTAATATAGATTTAAACTAAATTTAATATTGCAAATAAATTCCCAAATTTCAACCTAGTTTAAAGGTATTTTTAAATCTAAATAAATTTCAAATTTAAAGAATTTAAGTATAGACTAAATTTGAATAAATTTCTAATTTAAAGAAATGTTTATGTAAATTAAATTTGAATAAATTTGAGATTTAAAGAATTTTTAATATAAATTAAATTTGAATAAATTTCAAATTTAAAGAAGTTTTGATATAATTTAAATTTGAATAAATTTGAGATTTAAAGATCTTTTAATATAAATTAAATTTCAATAAATTTCAAATTTAAAGAATTTTAAATATAAATTAAATTTAATTAATTATGTAATTTAATTGCATGTAAATTCAAATAAATTTCTTGTTTCTGACTTATTTAAATTAGAACTTCCATCAAATTTAATGCAATTTAAAGTCAATATAATCATGTATAACTACTTACAAAACAATAGTGCAAATGAATAATAAAGAAAAGGCAGAATTTTTCCCTCTGCTTTTTGGAAAAGGGATGTTGGGGATTTGATTTTACTTTAACCCAAATATCTGGTTTGAAAATATCTAATTAAATAAAAAAACAAAAATTAGGAAAAACAGGAATTTTTAATGGTGATAACTTTGTAGCTACTGTACATATAAAATTGATCCTCCAACTTTTCTGATCCATGTTTACAAAGTATTAGACTTGAAAGGCATGGATTGCTGCTCTGTGTATTTACAGTAGAATAATATTTGTGGTTTCAAATGGCAATGTGCAAATGTATAATTTGTCAGTAACATTGAAGACTGTATTTTTCAGATGAAACTTAAACAATAATCCAACGAATACATGTCACTCATTTGCAAAGCTCAATACCATTTTGTAAATATGCCTTTACCTATATGTAAAGAATGGCAATGCATCTGAATTTATATAAGAACTTGAAGAGTTAGAATCTAAGACATACAAAAAACACAAACACCAGATATAAACTATAGGACAAGGCTATCTATGTGTGATTTGGATTTTGACAATGGCAGCAATATACAATACAGGAGATAACAAAATCTTTTGAACAAAGCATAACCATAGACAACAATTTCTAGCATTTTCTTATTATCATCCTGTCTAGGGCATAGTTATTTTCATCACTTCTAATCGGGTCAGAATAATAAAAAAAAAACAATTTTGAGTTATCTCCCTTTGTATATACTTCAATAAAAGAAACAAAGTATCTAACAAATTAATTTTATTCAGATACTGACAAATTAGAGTTGTTTTGGTGATAAATTAAAATAAAATGTCAAAAAGTTTGTTATACAATTTTAAAAACATTTAAAACAAATAAAAAACAGTTTTGTTTAAAAAAAAGTCAAGTTCTACATCAAAGAACCTCATCAAATTCAAACTAATTAATAAAATAATGGTTATTGACAAATTAACATGCTTACTTGTATAGATTATTTAAAAATCATAACAATTGGGTTATAACAAATAGCAAACATAGGCACCTCTAAATTTCAAGTTTGGCATCATAAAAATATTAATGAATAATCTCCCCTGCTAGCATTGTTTGTCAATTTTAAAAACTTCAAAAAGCAAAAAACAAAAAACATAACATTATTTACATGATTAACATAATTCGTAAATTCACAAGAGTGCACACACTGAAATGTCTCGCCTTCTTTACTTATCATTGATATTATGTTGATAGTCCTAAGTATAAAGCTTTATTAAAAACTGTCACATAAACTTAACATTAACCAAGATAACTAAACAAAGAGCAATGAACCATGAAAATGAGGTCAAGGTCAGATGAATCATGTCAGGCAGACATGTACAGCTAACAATGCTTCCATACAACAAATATAGTTGACCTATTACTTATAGTTTTAAAAAAATAGACCAAAACACAAGAACTTAACACTGAGCAATGAACCGTGAAAATGGGGTTGAGGTCAAATAAAACCTGCGCGACTGACATATAGATCATAAAATATTTCCATACAACAAATATAGTTGACCTATGGCATATAGTATTAGATAAAAAGACCAAAACTCAAAAACTTAACTTTGACCACTCAACCATGAAAATGAGGTGAAGGTCAGATGACATCTGCTCGCTAGACATGTACACCTTACAATCATTCCATACAACAAATATAGTAGATCTATTGCATAAAGTATGAGAAAAACAGACCAAAACACAAAAACTTAACTATAACCACTGAACCATGAAAATGAGGTCAAGGTCAGATGACACCTGCCAGTTGGACATGTACACCTTACAGTCCTTCCATACACCAAATATACTAGCCCTATTGCTTATAGTATCTGAGATATGGACTTGACCACCAAAACTTAACCTTGTTCACTGATCCATGAAATGAGGTCAGGTCAAGTGAAAACCGTCTGACGGGCATGAGGACCTTGCAAGGTACGCACATACCAAATATAATTATTCTATTACTTATAATAAGAGAGAATTCAACATTACAAAAACTCTGATCTTTTTTTTCAAGTGGTCACTGAACCATGAAAATGAGGTCAAGGACATTTGACATGTGACTGACAGAAACTTCGTAACATGAGGCATCTATATACAAAGTATGAAGCATCCAGGTCTTCCACCTTCTAAAATATTAAGCTTTTAAAAAGTTAGCTAACGCCGCCGCCCGATCACTATCCCTATGTCGAGCTTTCTGCAACAAAAGTTGCAGGCTCGATAAAAAAAACATCCTGCTGCTCGAACATTGATTAAAATTTCATTCCAAATGCTGTATGCAAGAATAAAAATAATAAGGTGTAATGAAATACTTCAAATATGTACAATTGAATAAAATAGCACACAAATAAACTTTTATCAACAAAATTATGTAATGTCAAGCAAAAAATTATCAATATTGAATATGTACTTGGACAATTGAAGAAAATAATAAGTTTATATGCTTATAAATATATTTGGTGTATTGACTGTCTCCTGATTAGTTAAATTTTTTTAGTTTTATTTTTAATTTTTTTTGTTTACAAATTTTATGAAGTCAACATGTGCATGATGTGTGTACTTTGTTATTATTTATAAAAATAAAATAAAAAAATTCTTTGAGCCTTATTTTTGATAGAAATTTATTTATAATGAATGGCAATAACTTATTTTGATTTTATTGAACCATAAAATTAATTTTCAACTATTTACATTTTACATAATCCTCTTCGCAGATTATCTAATGTGAAGATTCAAAAAGTTATCTCCCTTTGACCAAGCGATTATAAATAATGTGAAATCTTACAGGAAAAATCTTGACAGCAAATACAAGACACTGAAATGAGCAACACTCAAATTATTATTCAGCATTTAATTAATTAGAAAAGGCAACAGAAAGTTTAAGTAAAAAGAAATATGTAGCTTAACCAAACACATTAACATAATCTGATGTCACCGATATGCTGCACTTGTAAATAATTTTAATAAAAAATGCAAATGTTGAAATAAAAGAGCAGTAATTCATTTTTTTACTTTAAAAAATAATCAAATTCAATAAACCAAACCACTTCATTTTAAGGGTTCCCCCCTTAAACTGAAAACTGTC
This sequence comes from Mytilus edulis, assembly GCA_019925275.1. Taxonomy (NCBI): domain Eukaryota; kingdom Metazoa; phylum Mollusca; class Bivalvia; order Mytilida; family Mytilidae; genus Mytilus; species Mytilus edulis. The sequence goes on along the minus strand of CM034357.1, from coordinate 40,673,127 downwards.
AACTATAATTCAAAAGTAAACATGAAGGTATTTTTGTTCTTGCAAATTCCAAAAGTGTACCTTTGAATTGGTCCTTATTAAAATTTAAAGAAATTTTTATTGATATCTCTCAATTTTGTGTCATATGCCTTAAGTAAAAATCCATGCAAGTTCTGTACATTTCTTGTGACAAGGCCTCTCTGATTTACTTGGACCTCAGCTCTTTGCCTTGTGCATTCAGCTGTCTCTGGTATTTACAGTCTAGTAAATGACTTTAGTTTATCCATGTAAGATTTAAAATCTTGTGACAGTCAAATCCCAGTTGTGATCAGGCGAGTTTATCTACAGAATCACTGTCCCAACTTGACATTAAATCAATTTGCATGGCCTTTCTAAGTTTGTCCTTTTCTGACACTGGCAGTTTCTTGGCTTAAAGGGCCGTAGCTCTATTTTGTAGCTTCTGTAATAAAGTAATAAAAAAAAATGTTTAATTTTATTAAATTGACAAGTGATATATATGTGACAAAAGCAATAATTTTCTGCATGCAATTATTCTATCTTAATGCAGTTGTAATCAAAATCATATATTTAAAAGATATTCTAATGAGTGACCCAAAAATATCTCGTGGAATAACTCTATAAAAAGAATAGCTAGAAGTTGTGATAAATTTTCTATTTTCAATGGACCATGAAATTGGGGTCAAACCTTTAATTTATCCTTAGAAAGATCATAACATAAGGCACATGTATATTTATTATTTATTTTTAAGTTGATTGGTCGTTAACATCATTAACAACTATCCTGACCAAAAACTTTTACCAAAACTTGAACCTAAAGCAGAACAGATGAAAGAATAAACAAACAAAAGCATGGATCATTAAACATAAACCCCTTCTACTATTGTAGGCTGGCATAACAATTTATTACAACTATTACACATTGTGATTTATTTATCAACATCAAAAAAATTATTGATTTGTATCAGTTTAGTTTTTCAATTATATTTTAAAACTAACTCCTTCTATCATTGTTTGGTCTTATTCACGGTGTAGAATATATACAACTTTTATAATTTGATGTGTGATCCCCTCAGGGGTTCAGGCTTATATTTTGGCAAGTGTTTGATGTGTCTATGGGCACTATGGAGGTCTAAAATTAGGTAGCACCCCATTTTTTACCTAGGGAGATTGATATTGGAATAGCTCATTATTGAGTTTGTTGTCTTTATCAATTTCAATATAAATCACAATATCAGGTACAGCAATTTTTTTTTCTTTTGACATATAAGAAGTATTTGTAAATAGTATTAAAATACAATCAGCTGTCTACAATAAAAACCAAAACAAAAATCTGAGACTGGATTACTGCCCTTTTATCTATTTATTATTTGATCTATAAAATAATATTTAATCAATAGAAATGTGAAAATTTCAAACAAGATTTAAGTCAGTTATTGTTTGATTTGGCTAATTCTACTAAATACACAATTATTTTGATTTTTGTTGTTGTTGTTTTTTTTCCTGCAATTATTTTGTAACACTCTAATAAAAATGAGTATGAATTCAATCCTCCATGACTCTATTCATGCTATTTGTTAGATGTCTCTACTCTCATTGGCAACAACACTTCATATAAATTAATTTTTGCAGGCCTCAACTAACAGTATTTTCCATAAAATATATAAAACAATAAAAAGCTAGTACAATCATGACAATGAGTACTATTAATTTATCCCAAGACTTGATCTGGTCATGTCAAATTAATGTAATCACCAAATAGCTTACTTCAAAATAGAACCAGCTGCTGTTTTACATGTCGAGACTAGATTGTTTATGCCTATAAGCATCACAAACAGCTGCTTACTGCAAAATAAAACATAAAAAGTTCCTAAAATAAATGTGTATTGCCAGGAGATAATTAGTTGAATTTAAGCATTCATATTATATTTGTTAAACTTGGTCTAAGGAAAGGGTGTACAGGATTTCCAATACTCAATATATATATATATATGTCTAGCGGGACGGCTGCAGTGCAGGCGATTTGGTGTCACGATATCACAGTAGCATGGGTTCGAATACCAGCGAGGGAAGAACCAAAAATTTGTGAAAGCAAATTTACATGTACAGATCTAACATTGTTAGGTTGATGTTTAGATGAGTTGTATATATATATATATATACATGTATATAGCCCAGGTGGTCGTGTGGTCTAGCGGGACGGCTGCAGTGCAGGCGATTTGGTGTCACGATATCACAGTAGCATGGGTTCGAATCCCGGTGAGGGAAGAACCAAAAATTTGCGAAAGCAAATTTACAGATCTAACATTGTTGGGTTGATGTTTAGACGAGTTGTATATATTGAAATGCAATAACTTCGTATTTAATGGCAAACACTTCCTCCAAGTTAATGGAACAGCAATGGGAACAAAGATGGCCCCGTCTTATGCCAATATTTTTATGGGGAAATTAGAACAAAGAATTCTCAATGCATCTCTTCATCAACCCCTCTCTTGGTTTCGATTTATCGACGATATTGACATGAAGTGGGACAATACTGAACAAGAACTAAATCTGTTCATTCATCATGCCAACAATGCCCATCCCTCAATAAAATTCACATATGAAATCTCTGACTCTAAGATCACATTTCTTGACACTACAACGCAATTGAGGGATGGAAACATATTAACAGATCTGTATTGCAAGCCCACAGACAAACATCAATATCTATCTCCTTTGAGTTGTCATCCCAAACACTGCACCAAGAGCATTCCCTACAGCCAGGCCATACGTATAAAAAGGATTTGCTCCACCAACGATATTGCAAAAAAACGTCTACAAGAACTTCGCGGTCACCTTAAACATCGGGGCTACAAAAGAAAAGACATTGATAAAGGTTTTTCTCGTGCTAACAACATCAGCCGAGATGAGCTTTTACAATATAAAGAAAAAAAGGTCAACAAGAGGGTGCCTTTTGTGTTGAATTACCATCCAAAATTTGACAACTTATCTCACCTTATCCGCGAAAATTGGAAAGAGATCGAAAAACATTCAAAACTATCCAAGATCTTTCCCGAACCACCTGTACTGGCATTCCGTAGGCCCAAAAGCCTTAAAGACTTGCTGGTGAGAGCTGATTTATCCTCTCAAGCAGGCTTATCATCTATGGGATCTTGCAAGGGTTGCGGAAACAAACGATGTCTGACTTGCAAACAAATACTGGATACCCAGACTTTTAACAGTCACTCCACTGGCACAGAATACACCATATTTTGCAATGTTAACTGCAAGACTTCAAATGTTGTGTATCTCTTACAGTGTAAATGTGGTAAACAGTATGTTGGCGAGTCAGAACAGCCGTTTCACAAACGAATGAACGGCCATCGTAGCGACTACCAATGCAAGCCAGACCTCCCTCTCAGTCGACATTTGAGATCCCCTGGTCACACTAAGGCAGATCTCAATCGACTGACCATTAAAATCATTGACCACAACTCTGCTTGGTCTAAGGAGGATAGACTCGCTCGGGAAAGATTTTGGATACGAAAATTAACAACTTTGGCACCAAATGGGATAAATGAAAAGATGTAGTTCGACTCCGTGTAGTGCTTCACATTCAGGTTATATTACTTATTATTACAGTCTCTGTTTCTTTTTCTTAACCTTTTTCATTTGTTAAATACATTTGTTGAAGATACCAATTTAAATTGCTTAATTTTTTGAGGGATGTATAAGTACCTAGCCACGTTCTTCTAGTTATACTTAGTAAAAAAATATTATTACATTTTTACGGCCGTTTGTTCACGATGTTTAAATATTCAGACTCTGTTGTAACTACTTTACTCTCAATTTCAAATATTTAGATCGTTCAGTGCTGTCTATTTGGTAATTTTACAGACGTTATCATGCGTATACATGTTATACCATCATAATTGTCGTTCCCGATACAGTTTTAGAATTGTGCTAGTTCAAATCGCACATTATTATTTGTATTTAAAGCATATATATTAGCTCTCTGTTGTAATAAACCATATAACCTATGTCATGTTAACATTTTTTAGAATGGTGCAAGCGTCTTTACTGATGTTCGGTTTGACTTTTTTTATTGTATATAATTCAAGATTTAGTAAAAGTTTAATCTAACGAGACTCAAAGATGATTCATTTCACATCAGAATCTGACTGACGAAGGATATCTGTTATCCGAAATATTTATAAATAATTACATTTATAGTTACCTTTTTTTGTATTTGGAGTTGTTGTGTACACTTTTTTAGGCGTTTATATAATTTATTTATTGTGTACATGTATCGTTACTCGTAACGATCCAGCGCCCTCGTGGGGAAAATCGTTGACTACTATACAGACGTTTTATATATATATATATATATATATATATTTTACAATGTTTGGCTATTTGAAACATTATGATCACATGCATATATGTATATATTCTGACAGACATTTCAACATACATGTAATATACATAAGGTATATTTATAGATTTTAACAAGGCTAAGTAAGTATATAAGCTGATAATACTAAAAAGGCATACATGTAACTCTATCTTTTATCAAAGACAATGGCACGTCTCTTTTTGAATTACATGACTTACAATCTACATTTATATCTTTTGAAAGATTTTTAAAATCATAAATTCAGAAAATGTAGACAAAATATATATACACAATATATACCTTTATATGTGAAGGAACATGGATGGCTGTTGTATTCCCTTATCTTTGAGCATCTGTTTCTGCTTGAAATCGATTCTCTGTAACAATTGGTGCAATATTAATTCTTCAATTTTTTCACTGTCATCAAGATTTCTGTTTGGGAATCCATCATCTTCTTTATTAGCTAAGTAAAATAAAAACTTTTTGAGAAAATGTAAATATTCAACATGATGTTCATACAAAATGATATTAAATTAAACACCTCGAGGTGAACCAACGCCTGTGTGAATCATTTCGATAGAGTCCCTGAAGTGGATACCTTGGTATGCAGGGTTGTCAAATTATGCAAATGAATGCAACATTAAAATAATACTCCAAATTGACAACAACACTTCAATTGGTCTGCAATTTTATTTGCTATGGTCTACATGTTTCGCCTGCAATGATATTAAGTTTAAATTCTTTTATATAAATGCCTTTTAAACTTGAGTCGCTGAACTGTAGTAACATGTATATGTTACAGTAAATAGGTGAAATTAGGAATTACATGTAATCATTAAACACTTGAAGTTGGTCAAAAATTATCTGTATTATAATGCTCAACTTAAACTATTTCGGATTAAAACTAAAGTTACTCTGATTTAACCAAATATTTGAAAGTCCATTTATTCAAGATATTTTTTATACATATCAATCATTCAAAATTTTAAGAGTACTAACTGATCTTCTAGTTAGTATTACACAGCTAAAACAATCTTGTATTATGGTCAGGTGATCAAAAGTTATGGTTGTTTTAGCAGTCAGTAAATAGGTGTAATATTCATTTTAAATTTAGTAATTACTGGTAATAACTGGGCCGTTTAAGGAATTACTTGTATTAACTAAGTTCATCGGGAATTACCTGTAATTCCTAAATTTTAGTAATTACATGTAATTCCTAATTTCACCTGTTTACTGTAACATATATATACATGTAAACAGCATGTAAAGGTTTGAAATGTTTCCAAAAAAATACTCAATAATCATAATATAAATGAAGGAAGTATGGTAACCTACATGTATGTATCATTTGTTTGGCTATAGTAATTGGATCAACATCAGTTGGGCTTTAGCGGATAGCATTTATTTTGGAAACATACCACATTGTTTACTTTAATCTAATTAATCTTCATATACAACATGTACAATGTACATATACATGTATCTTAGTTTTCTCGTTTGAATTGTTTTACATTGTCATATCGGGGCCTTTGTGGTATGGGCTATGCTCATTGTTGAAGGCTGTACAGTGACCTATAGTTGTTAATGTCTGTGTCATTTTGGTCTCTTGTGGACAGCTGTCTCATTGGCAATCATACCACATCTTCTTTTAATATATCATTAAGCATTTGAATCACAGGCACTTGTTTCTATCCATTGGAAGACCCACTATCAACGTATATTTTCGAGAAGGTACCCAAGTAATTTTTTCACCTCTCCGCTTAAAACCATTATTTCTGGTAAATATATACGTTAATAGTGGGTCTTCAAATGGATAGAAACAAGTGCCTGTGATTTGAATTTATACCAATATCAAGGGTACAACTGATATGTCACCTGGGTAAGTAAGGTACATGTACCTATAGAACAAGTCAATTATCCAATAATCTTAAAAACTATAGCACAGTTTGTAATTATTCCGTGACAATAAACAATAATTTGGTTTGCACGACACTTTGACCATGTCCCCTCCTTTTTAAATAAGGTTTTGGGAATAAAATATATTGGGCATGCATATTAGATTATACAATCATAAAAAGTAAATTGATTGTGTAAGGTTATGTAATATATAATGATCTATATTAAAGTAATGCGGTTACCAAATCGAAAATCATGTTGAATTTGAAGTGTGTTCTTCTTTTGGGATTTGAAAATCCCGCAACATGACGACTTAAACATTGCTATAATAGAAAACACTCGAGACAACCGAAAGGTGCACGGTCGCACTAAATACCAATAATATGTTATTAAGCCAAATAAAATAATGTATCCTAATTGATAGATTGATATGATGCGTATATAATATAATTGTTTAAAAGATGTGAATAACAGAATAAATGACAGACACATGATCTCCAGAAATTAACTAGTAAAGATAATAAAGTATTTTCCTGGTCTACTTTTTGGTCTTAACTTACACTGTTATTATAACAACATTACAAAAAAAAAAACGCGGGACATGACCAGATAATAAATATAATTTTTCATACGTACAAATCAAGTTGATCGAGTTACCTGGACTCATAATATTCACATATTAGTATAACCTTTAATATATATTTCTCAAATCATTGCTTTAATAGTAAGCATAGGTACTTGGTAGTCCAGCCCTGGCCTCATGCAGTGACTCATTTTTTGACAAAAAAAAAAATAAAAAATGAGTCACTGAGGCCAGGGCTGGACTAAGGTACTTGGGTACAGGACATTTTTTTTACCCTACCCTTTTTTTTTCCAAAATCTGTTATATTTTCGTTTTCTCACTTTCGTATTATTTATTTTTTTCGCGTCTGTCTGTACGTGTCATTAGAACATAAATACACTACAAATTACTTGGTTTTGCTATTTACTATCAATTCCAAGTTTACTATCCACAGCGGTCACGGATATATTACTAAAGAGAGTGAATTTTAAAATAGAAAACGAAAAAATAACGGATATTGGAAAAAAGAGGGAGGGTTAAAAAAAATGGTGATATCCCATTAGTCTGACAACCATTATTCGGACAGCCCAATACTCCGACAACATGTACTATTGACAGCCCATTATTACGACAACCCATTACTCCGACAGCCCATTATTCCGACAATATGCGTTTTTCTTAGCGTATGGATAAATTTTCTCTAAAAAAAACCCAACTCCGCTCTCTGATATTTGTGGTTGTCCGTTAATTTTTTTGATTCCAATTATTTTTTGCATGCGGACATTAATTTTGTCTCAGTATATTGGAGTTGATACACATGATTATAGCAACTGCTCAGTCCTTAACCTCGCCCCTCTTTCGTTTTGCGTGTCTAGTTACTTTATTTATCTTTATATTTCGTTGTTTGTGTCTGAGGTTTGTGTCTCTACTATCAGTCTGTGCTGTTCTAGCTCGCTATTTCTTGTATGTGTGTCTTGATCTACCTTCTTTTCACTAGATCTTCGAATCCCCCTTTTCGCGTATTGTATCAGAGGAGTGAGGTTCCCCCACTATGAACTACATAAAGAAATAATACATCGGAGTTGGAAAACACTACCCGCCCTCTTTGGTCGCAACACTTTCTCTCCTTGTATCACTCATCTGAGTTTTATTTAAATTTATTTTGTTGCAGAAATAATGGGATAAAGTAGCGTTAGTCAAAATAAGAAAAACAAAGAGACAAATACGTACCCAGAACCCTAAAAAATAAGAAGACAAATAGGACAAAATATGTGCTCAGAAAAGATGAGCAATACCAATCATGATCAATCATGAATACGGTATCATGTTCGGGAATGAAAATCCACGAAACACGGAGACAGTACATGTACATAGCACTTCTAATAGCGATCGTTCAGACATAATCCGAGAGATGACACTCAATATTTTGTTGGGAGACCGATTTTGTATCCTAAGATTATTTTAAATTCTAGAAAGATATGCCTCTTTTTTAGCTCACCTGGCCCGAAGGGCCAAGTGAGCTTTTCTCACCACTTGGCGTCCGTCGTCCGTCGTCGTCGTCCGTCGTCGTCGTCGTTAACAATTTACATTTTGAACTTCTTCTAGAGAACCACTGAATGGAATGGAACCAAACATGGCATGAATGTTCCTTATGAGGTGCTGACCAAGTGTTGTTACTTTGTAGCCGATCCATCATCCAAGATGGCCGCCAGCGGGGGACTTAGTTTAACATAGGACTCTATGGGAAATGCATACAAATGACTTCTTTTAGAGAACCACTGAATGGAATGAAACCAAACATGGCATGAATGTTCCTTATGAGGTACTGACCAAGTGTTGTTACTTTGTTGCCGATCCATCATCCAAGATGGCTGCTAGCCGGGGACTTAGTTTAACATAGGACCCTATGGGAAATGCATACAAATGACTTCTTTTAGAGAACCACTGAATGGAATAAAACCAAACATAGCATGAATGTTCCTTATGGGTTGCTGACCAAGTGTTGTTACTTTGTAGCCGATCCATCATCCAAGATGGCCGCCAGCAGGGGACTTAGTTTAACATAGGACCCTATGGGAAATGCATACAAATGACTTCTTTTAGAGAACCACTGAATTGAATGAAACCAAACATGGCATGAATGTTCCTTATGAGGTGCTGACCAAGTGTTGTTACTTTGTAGCCGATCCATCATCCAAGATGGCCGCCAGCGGGGGACTTAGTTTAACATAGGACCCTATGGGAAATGCATACAAATGACTTCCTCTAGAAAACCACTGAATGGAATGAAACCAAACATGGCATGAATGTTCCTTATGAGGTGCTGACCAAGTGTTGTTACTTTGTTGCCGATCCATCATCCAAGATGGCCGCCAGCCGGGAACTTAGTTTAACATAGGACCCTATGGGAAATGCAAACAAATGACTTCTTTTAGAGAACCACTGAATGGAATAAAACCAAACATAGCATGAATGTTCCTTATGGGGTGCTGACCAAGTGTTGTTACTTTGTAGCCGATCCATCATCCAAGATGGCCGCCAGCGGGGGACTTAGTTTAACATAGGACCCTATGGGAAATGCATACAAATGACTTCTTCTAGAGAACCACTAAATGGAATGAAACCAAACATAGCATGAATGTTCCTTATGGAGTGCTGACCAAGTGTTGTTACTTTGTAGCCGATCCATCATCCAAGATGGCCGCCAGCGGGGGACTTAGTTTAACATAGGACCCTATGGGAAATGCATACAAATGACTTCTTCTAGAGAACCACTAAATGGAATGAAACCAAACATAGCATGAATGTTCCTTATGGAGTGCTGACCAAGTGTTGTTACTTTGTAGCCAATCCATCATCCAAGATGGCCGCCAGCGGGGGACTTAGTTTAACATAGGACCCTATGGGAAATGCATACAAATGACTTCTTCTAGAGAACCACTGAATGGAATGAAATCAAACATGGCATGAATGTTCCTTATGTGGTGCTGACCAAGTGTTGTTACTTTGTAGCCGATCCATTATCCAAGATGGACGCCAGCGGGGGACTTAGTTTAACATAGGACCCTATGGGAAATGCATACAAATGACTTCTTTTAGAGAACAACTGAATGGAATGAAACCAACATTGCATGAATGTTCCTTATGCCGTGCTGACCATGTGTTGTTTCTTTGTAGCCCATCCATCATCCAAGATGGCCGCCAGCATGGGACTTAGTTTAACATAGGACCCTATGGGAAATGCATACAAATGACTTCTTTTAGAGAACCACTGAATGGAATGAAATCAAACATGGCATGAATGTTCCTAATGTGGTGCTGACCAAGTGTTGTTACTTTGTAGCCGATCCATTATCCAAGATGGCCGCCAGCAGGGACTTAGTTTAACATAGGACCCTATTGGAAATGCATACAAATGACTTCTTTTAGAGAACCACTGAATGGAATAAAACTAAACATTGCATGAATGTTCCTTATGAGGTGCTGACCAAGTGTTGTTACTTTGTAGCAGATCCATCATCCAAGATGGCCGCCAGCAGGGGACTTACCGGTAGTTTAACATAGGACCCTATGGGAAATGCATACAAATGACTTCATTTAGAGAACCACTGAATGGAATAAAACCAAACATGGCATGAATGTTCCTTATGAGGTGCTGACCAAGTGTTGTTACTTTGTAGCCAATCAGCCATCCAAGATGGCCGCCAGTGGGGGACTTTTGAATGAAATTAAACATGTTCCTTTCCTTATCAATGAGGTTGTGTTGTCACTTTTAGCCAAATTTTATATTTTTTCATATGATTTCAAAAACCCAAGTAGAATCAGGTGAGCGACACAGGCTCTTGAGAGCCTCTAGTTAATGATTGGTGGAGATGCAGGACTGCATGATGATTTACAACAAAACTTATTACGAAAAACAAATATGACGGACATGAATATTTCGGCAATTTCTATCTAAATATGCATAAGGAAAAGTGATATCGGGTCAGTGACTGTATATGTCATAGAAATATACAGTCAACGCATTTTGACTGCTCAAGTAGAACGAGTGCAGTATAAAAGACAATAACAAACTAGTAGAATAAGACAATGTGTGACATTCTTGTCCTTGTGTCTTTGTCAAATTGTTTAATTGTAAAAACTTAGTAATATGTGTTTTGTGGGAAACTTATTTTTCATTTAAAAATTGGTTTCAAGAAGAAACATATTTAGATATCATTGATTTTAAGAAAGGTAATTTATATGTTAATTCAGAATCGGTGCTCTTCCATTACATGAAGAATTGAAAATGCTAAATACTCAAAAAATCGTATTGTACAGCTGATAAAGTTTAGGATGAGCGTCATTTTTCAATCGAATGCTCACTTCATTATAATTTGAGGGAGGAATTCTTTCGCCATATTTCTAGCACATATCAGAACTTTAAAACGTTAGACAATTATGATTAATTTCGAAGTGAACACAAGAAAACTTTACTATTATGGAGAAAAAAATGAGGATCATATCGTTAGTTCTTTTGAATAATGTAGTACATGTCTGGATACTGACTGTTAATTGATATTAATTAAATACGTATTTTTTTTTTATATTTTGTCTTAGCTCCGATTGTGACTGAGGCTTATAGTGATATAAAATAATTATATCATATTAGTATTGTAATGTCTTAATGTTGACACAATCATTAGACCGCCGCTTCGAAAAGGTGGGGGTATACTGTTTTATCTCTGTCTGTCCGTCCGTCCAACCGTCCATCCGTCAGTTCGCCGCCCGTCCCATAACTATTTTCGTTGCATCTTTTTCATGAACTACATTACACGGATTTCTGAAAGGTTTATTGAAGTCAGTTATATCGTGTGATGCTTTTTCAAACTCATTACTCATTACATGACAGCCAAGTTGAAAACTTTTGTCACATTTTTCTCAGGTACTACAATACCATGATTTCTGATATTTAACTTCAAGGTTTATATAAGTCAGTTATACTGTGTAATGCTTTTTCAGATTCACAACTCAAAAACTTTCTATCTACCGAAATCTTTGGGCAGGGTATCATCAGTAGCTCGCGCCATCAATGCTTGTTGTTGATTTACATAGATCCTTTAATTTGAAAAATAAAATATTATTTTCTGTTTTATTCTATATACAGATTTCGAATTGAGAATTAACATTGAAAGTATACGAACTACCTTAGCCTTGTATTATATATACGGAGTTATTTCTTAAAATATGTTATTACAAATATAAACGTAATAATACAGACAGACACATTTTATTTTACCCTGATATCCTGATACTTGACTTGATAAGTGTCGGAATTATAGGTTGTCGGAGTATTGGGCTGTCGGAGCAATGGGTTGTCGGACTATTGGGTTGTCAGACTAATTGGTTGTCGGACCAATAGGCTGTCGGACTAATGGGCTGTCGGAATAATGGCGTGTTACCAAAAAAAAAAAAAAAAGTTCCGATGATAGTAAGACCCTTATTACTATACACATCCTTGATTCATGACAGTGATATATGCATTATAAACTGTATACAGAAATATACAAGATATTGACTTCTAAATTAACTTAATGTTACCTCAGTTACTGACTCCATGTTGACATTATTGTGTAATGTTGGTGTTAAATGAGATAGGTGTTGAAATTCTTCGTCGAATAACTGAATTTGGTGTGTCGATATCTACTGATCCTCCACATGCCCCGGGCAAATCCAGAGGCGCTAACCGGGCATTCTTTTGCATCTGACCGAGAAGACTTTCAGAAGGACTGTATAGACGAATCTTTAATTGTTTTAGAACCTTCATCAGACCCGAGTCTTGCATGGAGATGGACACTGATAGACTTAAGTACTGGTACATTGTATTAACGATTTCACTACGAGGAATATCATCATCTTCAGAATGTGAGAGACAAGCAAATCCGCCAGACGACATATCCAGACAGACTTAGTCAATGATGCAAATAATATTCTTGTAGAGTAGACTTGTAGCCAGACTGGTATATATATATATATATATAAGCAGACTGGTGGACGTGTAGGACATGAAGGCAAACTGTTAGAAACGTAATCTGGCGGGTAAACATGTATATCGACTTGTAAACACGGAGACAGACTGACGGACACATAGAGACCGCGGTTAAAACGTAGTGACTTGTGGACATAGTCAGACTGTTGAAAATCATATGGACAGACTAGGTGGCTATAAGAAAGACTTGTGAAAGTAAAAACAGACTAGTGGATAATTGAAAAACTGGTGAACATGTAGACAGACTTGTGCAAATGTAAATTGACAGAAAATATTTGTCAGCCTAAAAATCTAATTCTAACTCTATTGGGTTTGATTTTCAGACTTACACTAGACATTATTTTATTAAACCAATCATGGGCTCTTGTCAGGCAAGATACAAAAACATCATACAGTGATTATATAAACATTAGTGAAATACACAATATTATAAGTAATACACAAATAATAAATTGATAACATGAGCAATGTAGGATATAATTACATGTATATGAATACGAAATCTATATTCTTTTTTTTTTTTGGGGGGGGGGGGGGGGAGTATTATGTTGTAGGGCAAGCTAGGATAACAGTTATCAAAGCCCCCCCCCCTTTTTTTCAAATAAACGATTTTTTTTTTATTAATCTTCATTTTGTCGGATTAGAAATGTTCTATGATCTCATTTATGATTTAAGTATAAACTAAAGGACACTTTTTTACTTGGTTGTGCTATAATGGATTTAGTATTACCATTTTTTTCAGTTAAGAACAAAACTGAAAATAATGGATTATTTAAGGTTCTCTCATTAAAATAATTCAACATAATGATTCTTTATTTGCAAAACAAACAAAAAACAATTTTGATTATTGCAAATACATAGACTAAACAAACATAATGAAAAATTGTAAGGTTAAATTAAGTGTAATATTTCCAAAATAAATTCAACATCATGTTAGCTCATCGGGTCAATTTAATTAGCCGGATATCGTTGCCTTTACCAATTATTTCACACCACATTTTACACTAGTTTAACAAATAATTCATACTTTTTATACTGATTCAGAAGCGTTGTCTATGTGGTTTATTTATTATAAAAGTTGTAGGTCACTGGGTCATTATCAAACACTACAGGAAATTAAACAATGTATAAATTTGTCTTTGGTATACACGTCTATATACTATACTGACTAATATAAGTTCAGCAGCGCATATTTTAATATATTTCAACAAATAAACAATACATATTGTCTGTGTGTGTGTTACAAGTATGCAAGTGATCTAATTATTACAGGAAATAAATGGAACCATAATACGTGATTTTCTTTACTTGAAAATGGAAAAACTTGACAGAAATTAAGATAGATTTGACTTGAATGTATCTGTTGTTTTACCTTTTTTGTAAAGCAGTATATTTTGAATTTGTCAATAGTATAGAATTTTTTATTAATCTAATCAAGAACCCATAAAGGGCATCATTTTACAACACAATATGTTAGTATACTAGTATATATAATGCGACGTAGGTAAAGATTTTTCTTTATAAAATATTATCATTTCCAATTTTGATGAAAACACATTATGTGGTCAAGAGGATAGCGTTGAAAAACTAAAAAAATGTTTGCACTTCGCCATTTTTTAAGTTAAATGGTCAGTTTCATTTGGCCTTATTAACATTTTTTAGTCGAGCGTCACTGATGAGTCTTTTGTAGACGAAATACCCGTCTGTTGTGAATGTAAAATTTCAATCCTGGTATTTATGATGAGTTTATTTACCATATTTACAAATATCTTTCTATTAAATATACCAACCGAGCTATACACTAGCTGTTGGCGCTTTTAATCTTGGTTGCAGTATTGAAAATAAATTGTAAAAATGAAACAATGTTACTTTTCTTAAAAGAGGATTTACGTATTCAGCTTCTTTTTTTAGAGTGAATGGCAATATATTTGTATTTTTTTTAAACAAATACATGACAGGGTGCTGCCTGAACTAAAGTGAGGGGTATCTCCAGTTAGTTATTCCCTTTATGGTATATAATAAATAAATAAAAATCCCACAAACGGGGGACCCGCCCCCCCCCCCCCAAAAAAAAAAATTGGATCCGCCTATATCAACCGAGCTATACACTTGCTGTTGGCGATTTTAATCTTGGTGTTATTTAACATTTGCATCTATTGAGAATAAATTGTAAAAATGAAACAATATTACTTTTCTTAAAAGAGGATTTACGTATTCAGCTTCGTTTTTAGAGTGAATGGCAATATATATATATATTTTTATATATGTTTTAACAAATACAGGACATGGTGCTGCCTGACCTAAAGTGGGGGGTCTCTCAAGTCAGTGAATCCTTATATAGTATATAATCAATAAAAAAAATCCCACGAAAGGGTTACCACCACCCCCCCCCCCACCCCCACCCCCAACTGGATCCGCCTATACCAACCGAGCTAAACACTTGCTGTCGGCGCTTTTAATCTTAAGCTATTGAAAATAAATTGAAAAAATGAAACAATATAACTTTTCTTAAAAGAGGGTTTAAGTATTTAGCTTCGTTTTTAGAGTGAATGGCAATATATTTTTTTTCTTTTAACAAATACATGACAGGGTGCTGACTGACCTAATGTGGGTGGGGGTCTTTCAAGTCAGTGATTCCCTATATAGTATATAATCACTAAAAAAAATCCCACGAGAGGGGGACACGCCCCCCCCCCCCCCCCCACTGGATCCGCCTATACCAACCGAACTATACACTAGCTGTTGGCGCTTTTAATCTTGGTGTTATTTAACATTTGCAGCTATTGAAAATAAGTAAAAGAGACAACGACTCGAAAACAAGCAGACGATAGACAAAGGCAACTGGGTCTTCAACGCGGCGAGAATTCCACGCAAAATACGGATATAACAGAAAATGTTCTATAATTGCCGATCCGACACATGTATTGTAACTATCCATGCACCCATCGATTCAATCGAAAAACTCGACGTACGACCTTCGACAATAAACCAACACATGCGAAATGCATATACGTAACAATTTATAAAATGTCCCGATGTGACAAAATGTGAAACAATAGCCTATAGTATGTAAAAACAAGAACAAAACAAAAAACAAAATTTGATAGAAAGCAACCATTGCATCCCTGAAAAATAACTTTCAATTCAAAAACTCAAATGTATTACGATCTTAGAAATCTTAAAATTCATGGCTATAAAGCTGAAGAGAAATGTTTAAGCATACTGAGCACTATGAGGTTTTGATTTTTTATAAGTATCAACTGCAATTTCAAGCTTATTTTATGACCTCACTTTCATCGAAGGGTATATTAATGTATCGCCTACAGGTTCGTTCGTCTACCCGTTCGTCTGTTCGTCAAGCTATAGATTGGTTTGTCTGGCTATCACCTCGTACAGTTTTTGAGTTGCAACTGAAACATTTTAAGTCAAATATCCTCAAAATTCAAGGTAGTTGGATACATTTTATTATAAATGCAGAGAGAGATCATGGTTTGTCCTGCTTCCTCTTCCGACATTTTTTTAACTATAAATTTATAGTTTTAATCTATATTTCAGAGGTTTCCTGAACATACAATTGAGATGTTCATGCATGTATTCCTATATATGCATCTTGATTTTTGTCAAATATTCTTAAATGCCAGGAAGTTGAACCTTAACAATTATGTATATAACCAGCATCTATAGAGCTACTCCTACATTTTTTTAAGCAACGACCTTGATATCTTGTAGGATGCAGAGGCGTATCAAGGAATGCGGTAGCAGGTGGGCCTCCCCCTTTTTTTGTTATTGATTATAAAGAGAAGCACTGAAACATGACTGGCACAGGCCCCCTTTTCGGCAGTACTGAGACCCACTTTTGAAAATTTCTAGTTCCGCAACTGGGATGTTTATACGCATAATAGTGATGTGCAAGTCCATATTTAGTCTTAGATACATGATTTGTTTTATTAGTTGTTGGTGGCTTTGAACTAGCTGTCAGTTAACTGCGAGTACTTTGAGATATGTTCCTATAGTGTCTTTTTGTTGGGGGATGAACAAGTACCCGGCCACGTCCACTTGTAGTTTTGTCATCTGATGAGTTAAGCCATTTTCAAACGATTTTAATAGTTCGTTCTTATGTTGTACTGTTATACTATTGTCCCATGTTAAGTGCATGGGGTTGGGATCCCGCTAACAGGTTTAACCCCGCCACATAATATAAGAATGTGCCTGTCCCAAGTCAGGAGCCTGTAATTCAGTGGTTGTCGTTTGTTTATGTGTTACATACTAGTATTTTTTTTCGTTCAATGTTATATATAAATAGGGCCGTTAGTTTTCTCTTTTGAATGGTTTTACATTGTCATTTCGTGGCCTTGTATAGCTGACTATGCGGTATTGGCCTATCTTATTGTTGAAGCCCGTAGGGTAACCTATAATTATTAATTTCTGTGTCATTTTGGTCTCTAGTGGAGAGTTGTCTCATTGGCATTCATACCACATCTTCTTTTATATATATATAGGATATTTTTTTCAAATATACATTCATATATACATTATAACTAATAATTGGACTAAATCAACTATGGCTGGGGTATTTAAACACACATAATTTACGTTTTACTTCTGTATTTCTTTTTGCTAAATGAAATGTATGCAAACCTATGTTGTTTTATGCAGTGGTGTCACAAGGGGGATGGGGAGGGATCTTCTGCATGCATATGTAGTTCCTAAAATTTTATACTATATTCATTTAAATCTGAATTACCCGGCATAGTTTTCTCGTTTGAATTGTTTTACATTGTCTTATCGGGGCCTTTTATAGCCGACTATGCGGTATGGGCTTTGCTCATTGTTGAAGGCCGTACGGTGACCTATAGTTGTTAATATTTGTGTCATTTTGGTCTTTTGTGGATAGTTGTCTCATTGGTAATTATACCACATCACCTTTTTTATGTAGTCTTTCTAAAACATTCGATGAACATCTTTTCATTTTCGCCAATACATTATTTTTTTTCATTCGCCCAAATTTTAGATACATGGCGTAAACACACACTAGTTAATTAATAAAAAAAAAACACACTTCTTTCTGCTATTTGCACCCGCCTTGTTCGCCATGGGACATGACTGTGTGATAATCATATATAGGCGGTATGATATAACTTATAATTTTTGTGAACGGGATGACGATCGGAATTCATTTTTGTTAACTTCGGAAATTAGTACATACATGTACATGTAAAAAAAAAGTTCTTATTAATAATCGTGTCAAAAATATCGCTCTAATATATATTTTGACAACCTGGCAGTCAGCACTGTTCTTCTTTATATTTCTTAAATGTACCACCCTACGCGACATGCGTTGCGGTAGACATAAAACTTTTTCATGGGCGTCCGAACGTGTCCGTGTTTCTGTCCAGGGGGGTCCAGTCTGTTGGGCTAGTAGAGAGAAAACACAAGTGAAATTGGTAAATGGCTATCGCAGTTTTGCGGTGACCATTCCTTCCCCCATGAAATCGAGGATTGCTTCACGTTTGACATTATGTCTGACGCTCGAAGCCGTCATCCATGCATTCTAAGATGTTGTACTTGTATATGCTGAACTTCAAGTTAGCCATCTCATTGCTGGTCGGCTGCACGCGTTGAAAACTGTAAGAATAACGGTGCAGTTTTTCATGGATGTAAACAGAGTGCTTTTATCTTAATTTTACTGGTATGTTTTTAAACAGTTATACCATTGGCATTGTCCCACGTTAGGGTGATGGTTGGGATCCCGCTAACATGTTTAACCCCGAAACATTATGTAATGTTACTTGTGCCTGTCCCAAGTCAGGAGCTTGTTATTCAATGGTTGTCGTTTGTATATGTGTTTCATATTTGTTTTTCGTTCATTTATTGTACAAAAATTAAGCCGTTCGTTTTCTCATTTGAATTTTTTTACATCGTCAGATAGGGACCTTTTTAAAGGTGATTATGAGGTATCGACTTTGCTCATTGTCGAAGGCCAAATGATGACCCATAGTTGTTAATTTCTGTGTCATTTTTGTCTTTTGTGGGGAGTTGTTTCATTGGCAACCATACCACATCTTAATTCTTTTTTATAATCCTGCTCGGAAGCCTACTTTCACCTCCTCTTGAGTATGTTACAACAGTTATATACATGTTATGATTGACAATTTATAACTTATGTACTGGCTAACGGAAGAGATTTATAATGATCAAAACGACCCTGTAAGTAACATGTACACAAACAACGCAAATGAAACACAAATTCGGCAAAAAAGAAATTAAAAAAAATCAGCGCAAAAGAAATGCAGATCAGACCTGTGCAAATGATGAGTAATCAATGATAGCGTTAAATTAGAATTTGAATGTTATGGTCCCATATCATGGTTTAAAAGAATTAGGGACCAAAAACTGGCCATAATAAGCAAGCAAAACAACGTTTTTCTGGTTTCCGGACAATAACTTGTGTAAAAGTGTATTGATATCTATAAAATTATACTACAAATATTTGCACAACGGAGGGAGGGTTGGGTTTTATTTTGTTGGTTATAGCTCAAACCGTTCAGGAGTAAAGTGCAAACAAGAATGTAAACACAATACACGGATGTCCAACTCGCACTATCATTATCTATTTTCAGTAGATAGTGAAATTCCAACTGAAAATGTCAGTTTAGTTGTATAATACATAGAGATGAACGCGTTACGGACATAATTTTGCATTTACTAATCAATACATGTTGAGTTGTACAATTCATATTTCACTAACTGGTTAAAGGTATATAGAGTAATGATCTCTTTTTAAAATGCATCAATATACTTTTCTATTGAACCGTCTAAAATATATTATAAGCTTATATTACACATTCACCTTTTAAATAATTTCAATACATCAGTTTTATTTAAAATTAAAGATAATTCTTCTTCTAAACACACCCCCCCCTTTTTTTTTCTCTTTTTTTATATGTTGTATCGAAAAGAAAGGATCTGAATCAGAATTTACATCTATTTTTATCTGTGATCATGTTTCATTGAACGCAGCTGTGTACCTAGTTGCATGGGGTTGATATAAATGACATGTTAATTTGAAGTTATGCAGTTACTGATAAGTTTCCTTGTCAGTTTTACTGGATAATTTAAGAGTGTTCAGACTGGAGCGTTGTCAATGTGCACAACTTGTGTTTTTAAATTATAAAATTTCAATAGCAAGGTCAACATTCCAAAACTGAAGACAAAAGTTTAGTCGGAAGAATAGCCTGCTACAATATTGTACAGATGCTCGAAAAGCATCTTTAACTGTTGTTTTTGGGAGAGGAGTCGTCAAAATTATAAAAGAGGATGTGTCAAATTCAGAGGCGGATTTAGAGGGGACCAGGGAGCCCCCCGGGTTTCTGGGGGAAGTTTGGTTGATTATATAGGGAATCACTGAAGCATAACCAGAGCGGACCACCCCCCACCCCCCCTAATCTTAGGCAGTCAGTGTGCCCCCACGTATAACATTTCTGGATCCGTTAGTTAAATTCCCTATTCTCATACTATATATTTTTCTTATCATGGAACTTAATGCATTAATTCCCAGGGGAAGGCTATAGGGATAGCTTGAATAGGTCTTTCAAGCTTCATTAATATATGAAAACGGTGGGAAATTTAAAACGGTCAGGGCTATTTCTAATTAAGTGTATGATGCTAGTAGTATTTATCGTGTTGCGGTTAAAACCACATTAAAATTTTGTAAATGTGTCAGATGTTTCCGGCATTATTTGTAAATTTGCACCCATTTGACATCAAAAATATACTGTAGGAATTTGCAAGTGTCGAAAAGCTTTGTTTTAAAAATGTTTTAAGAGGGAATGGCAATGTAGCGCAAATCAGATCATTATATAGGTGTAGGTCTCCATTTTGGTACATAAATATCTGGAAATATACATGGACATATATATCATGTTTAAACAAAAAATATACATTAGAAAAGGGACAGGTTATAAACAGATCCGGGTGGGTGGGGTTAGGGGGGGGGGGGTCGCCCCCCCCCCCCCCATTTCCTGAAGAAAAGAGTTGATTATACAGGAAATCACTGAAGCATGACTAGAGCGCCCCCCCCCCCCTTTAGGTCAGTCATTGCCCCAAACCCCTAATGAAAAGGGAATAACTTTTTTGAAATGCCTATTTATTTTGATATTTATAAACATCATACAATAATATTTCAATAAAATCTTACTCGCAATGGGGATTCCTTGAAAATAAAGAAAAATTGTCTTTCAAATGACAGCACGCAGAACATGTATCTATATACATGTATGTTACTGTACGGCTTCGTTATCGATCCGTAGCATACCACATCGTCTTAGTTACATGTCTATGCATAATTGTGTAAATTATGTTTGCATTTTAACCCGTTTGGGTATTATGGTTTGCAAAAAGATTATCAGCTAATTAAACTATTTGGGTTTTTTGGGCCGCTAATTTGGGCTTAAATTTTATTTAAAAATTACCAACTTGACTGCCAAAAAAAATCTAAAAATGTATATATTATAGTCCAGGCATGTTTCGTATTAAAGAATTCCCATAATCGAGTTCTTATCAATATTAAAGTCAAACATCGAGTAAGAAAAGAGAAGATAAATGTTTAAGTATCGAGTTAACAAAGTAGGTTCACAATGTCGATCAGACTCAATCAACACTGATCGGTGAAGCCACCAGAAGATTGATTTGACTCGTTCAACGAAAATTTTCGGGTGTCTATCTTGCTTGACACTGATTCCAATTTCTATGCGATAACCTTTGAAAGTCAATAAAATTCGAATAGGGATCAAGAAGTAGAATCCATGCACTAGATATTCGTCGGGAAATGTTAGTATATATATAGAAAGATCAAGAAAGGTCATCATACAAATATTTGAGGTAAACGGACAGAAAGTCACAGGACAAAAGTCACAAGACAGAAAGTGAAAATTTGATAGGACAAACTAACAGTCACACTTACAATCAGTCACGCCGTTGCCGAGGAGGCATTAATTTTTAACCTTGTCTGTTCGTACGTATACGTAAAAATGTACTAATCTTATCGGGGCCTTCATTGTTGAAGGTCGCATGATGACCTAAAGTTGTTAATGTCTGTGTTATTTTGGTCTCTTGTGGACAGTTGTCGTATTGGCAATCATACCACATCCTCTTTTTTATAAATACGTCCGTACGTTCAAAAAAATGTATCCGTTCTTTAACTTTAGTTTGCCTTAACCAAATGTAACAATCTCACACACAATGCTTATCACCACATAACACATATCAAGTTTGAATTTTGGTCTCAATAATTTTCACCGTTCCAGAGTTATGCCTTTTACAAATATGCAAAATTGCTGAATATTTCGTTTCCTGTCTCTAACTCAAATTTGCCTCAACCAAATGTTATGAAGTTTAAAAATGCTTACTGCCACAAAACTCACATCAGGAACACACTTTTAATGTTCTTGATTTATGAGGCTTTATAACGTCTTATGCAAGCGGGGGGATTATCTGCATATGGCCCATGCACACATTCCCTATTTAGTTTTTTTATTAAGTGTTTTCTTTTTCAAAGAAAACTAATCTCAGAACTAAATTGTGACTATTTTGCCAAGTGACTTTTTGTCCGTGACTTTTTGTCTAGTGACTTTCTTTCCTACATATCTTAATGGTCAGTACTTGATCAGCTTGACTTTTACTTGATAAATAAATATATACGACGCTTGGAGCTCAATGCCATTAATCTGCGTTTTATCTGTTTTCTAGATTTATTCGAACAATACTTCTTGATCACTGGCTGACTACTGCCACCATTAATAAATCCAAACCTGACCTATATTCGACTCTACCAAACTCGATCGCCTTTTGATTCCTATACTTAACCACGCACATGCACGAGTACAAATGATCGCTACAAGACTCTATGAAAGATATCTACATAGATAGGAAGATGTGGTATGAGTGCCAATGAGACAACTCTGCATCCAAGTCACAATTTATAAAAGTAAACCATTATAGGTCAAGGTACGGTCTTCAACACGGGGCCTATGCTCACACCCAACAAGATATAAAGGTCGATAAAAAATTACTGGTGTAAAACCATTCAAACGGGAAAAACCAACGGTCCAGGTCTGATCTATATATAAAAAAAAAAACGATAAACGAGAAACACTCTTTCGATCGAGGTATAATATATATCTGTTATTAGGGGCTGAAGGGTCCTGCCAGTCCATTCCATTATTCAAAATATTCATTTCATTATTTAAAATTGGCTATTTTTCAATGTTCACGCGTAATTCGATATTTAAGTCCTTGGTTACTCCTGTAATATCCGTTGCAGAACATATTAACTATATATACCTTTTGTTCCTCTTTTAATAAGCTTTCGATTGAGGTATAATATATATCTGTAATTAGGGGATGAAGGGTCATAGCAGTCCATTCCATAATTCAAAATATCCATTTCATTATTCAAAATGGGCTAACATGTTTAACCCCGTCACATTATTTATGTACATGTATGTGTCTGTCCCAAGTCAGGAGCCTGTAATTTAGTGGTTGTCGTTTGTTTATGTGTTACATATTTGTTTTTCGTTCAGTATTTTACATAAATAAGGCCGTTAGTTTTCTCCTTTGAATTGTTTTACAATGTCTTATCGGGGCCTTAAATAGCTGACTATGCGGTATGGGCTTTGCTCATTGTTGAAGGCCACCTTCAGTTGTTAATGTCTGTGTCATTTTGGTCTTTTGTAGATATTTTTCTCATTGGCAATCATACCACATCTTCTTTTTTATATTTCCTCATTTTTACGCATGTTGTTGCATTTAGGTCCTCCGTAAACCCTCTTATGGTCATTGTGAATCAAAATATAGCTATAGTGTCACAGTCAAATTTTTTTTATATTTATTTCACTATTCACCGCTTCGATTTGAATAATGAAACATAAACCATTTCATTATTCATCATTCATTTTTTAATATTGAATAGTGAATAGTGAACTATATGAATAATGGACGTACTTCAGCGCGGTTCATATATGATATATATGGGTAGGCCCAAATTGAATACTAACTTTTTTGCAATCTTTATAATGTTCATGTCGTATTTGTGATACTTTTCGTATTTCATCGAGCACCCATAATATTTCATAATTGAAGGATGGCTAAAATATAGAAATATATTGTTTATTTTCAAATACCACAAATATCTGCCAAAGACCAAACGACGGTAAATTAAACAAACAAGTTGATAGACGGCCTTCAACAATGAGCAAAAGCCATAAAATGTAATAAATTGTTAGACAATTCAAACGAAGATCACCAACAGCCTTCAGAATCACGTTGTTTTATACTTCGTGCTTAAGAAAATAGACACATGCATGGCCCAGAGGCGGATTTAGAGGTTTTTTTTAAAAGTTGGCAGCCCCCCCCCCCCCCCCCCCTCCCCAATTTTTGGTAAAACAAAAATGGTTGGTCAAACAGGGAATTGCCGAGGCATGATTGCAGCGTACCCCTCTTCGGCAGTCAGTGATCCTCCCCCTTATGAACATTTCTAAATCCGCCACTGCATGCATGGCAAATCAGAAATTAAAAGTCAGGAATAAAAGACCAGTTTAAAAATCTTTGTTTTCTACTAACACTGTCTATATTTTAAAAAGAATATTTAAGATAATATCTTATTTGAAAACTATTTACTAGTAGGTTTGTTTGAAATTGGTGAGAGAAAACAATGTTGCAGGGAGAATAAAGATTTTCATTGAACTTTATATTTCACTCTAAGTCATAAGCCCTGATTTTACACATAATTTACAGTTTTATCTCAGCATGTTATCAGTAATCTGTTACATATATAAACTTTGTGGTCATACTTTCTCTATGGTTCACTAATTGTAACCAGATGTATGTTGACTAAGTAAACCTCAATGTTAAACTGTTTTTATCAGAAATTGTTTTGTATAATTGGTATGTCCCTGTCCTTCCACAGGTTTCATTGTATTTTCTGCTCTCTCTGGTAAAAAATATGATGATTTTGAAAAAAAATCTGGGACTATTAGATCCCGTTTACACTGACAAATAAGATCGATCTTATCGAACGCGGCCCTTGTCTTTTTAAGATCGATTCAAATAAAGATCGATTCAAATAAAGATCGATTCAGTTTCGTTGCCAGTGTAAACAGGGTCTTATACTAATATTATAATAGTCCAGATAACATTTATAATAAGAAAAAAAAATACAAGATCGATAATGATAAAAAGAATATTTATTTTCTATTCCTTGTATTTCTTAATCTAATTTAATTTAATAAAATGTATGGAAAAAAAAATCTAGATAAATTTCTCATTAACTTAATGACTTCCTATTTTTTTAAACTATTGTTGAAGTGAATTCAGGAAAAAACAAAGATGTACCATAAACAATTATTCCAGCATCGACAAAGGATCTGATATATAATATATATTTTCGTGCGTAAAAATTAACTCTTAAGTAGGCACGAGGTATGCATTGCCCTGCCTGTCTAGTTTGTTTAAATGATCAAACAAACTTTCAATTCCAAGTGTAATACGTAGCTGTAATTAATAGAAAACAAAAACTAACAGATCTTGGAAAAAGGGGGAGGGCTAAACAAAAATATTGTCCTTGATCTATGGATTCATTTTTTATTTATTTTAAATTTTAGATATTGATTGAACTTAAACATACTTTGGAGTAAAGTAGTTTTGACATTTTAGCTACCATTTCTTTTACTTAAACTGCGGAGTCCTTGGGACTTTTCTGCGTGACAATTTCTTTTTGGCTTACGGTAATTCATCTTCTTGAATATTTTGTTTTCTTGGGAAAAAAGTTCTCCCTTGATGTCTTTAGCAAAGGTTTTAGGTCCAAAGTTGCATTCAATTTCTCCTGATTATAATTTTGATAGACACCCTTGACCCTAAACAAGAAAATCTGGAATAGGTGCAAAATGAAGACTTGCTGACAAGAAACCTGTATTTGAAAGACAATCTACTGTAACAATTTTTGCAAGTGTTTGAACGGTTTATTCAATTTCATTTCATTTTGAATATTTTATAAGTTAATATAAACTATACGAAGATTTCAATTGAACAATTTGTTTAACTTTAAAAATCATCAGAATTAATTAATCTATAAGTAAATTTGATAATTTCCAAGCTGGAAACGTTACAAGGTTTAAAGAAAATCCATAAAATAGGGTAACAAGAATTCTGATGATTTGTGACCATAACGAATCACCTTCACAATGTTATTCTATGAAACCCTACTATAGAAAATTCTAAAAGGTTCTATACGGAACTAGATACTAGCTTTTGATCATAAACAAGGTTCAATCCAAGTTTGGCAGAAATCAATGACAGTTTGAGAAGGTTATTATCATTTTTAAACCTTTTACCACAGAATGAATATTTGTGGAGGCCGCAACCAACTATGACGGAATGTAGGATGGCTATGTATCGCTTTTGCGACAAAAGTTGCAGGCTCGACAAAAAGGGAGAAATATTACAAACAAGAAAAATATCTGAAAAAACTGAAGAAAATAAAACATAGTAAATTAACTAACATGCGATACAAAATTTCAAGAAATTCCATCAAGTAATATGGGAGAATATTACAGCACACACAACTATATAAATCGAGATATAAATGTTGAAAAATAAACTTTGAAGTCCAAAGAGAATTTGAGCAAACCGGATTTTATGACAATATGCACATGACTTTGTTTCATTTTAAGATAACAAATCCATATTTATTTAAGTACAAATGCAGTAACAGCAACACATGATTTTCAAAAACTTGAAAAACATGAACTTGTTTCAGCTACCTGTATTTACCTATCTGGTTAATTAGTATGATTGTTTTGATAAGCATTCCTTTTTGTTGTAATAACTACTTGCACCTTTTTTTTTTGGCATTTCTAAAGATATCTTACATATGTCTTCCTATGCAAGTCAATAAAGGCATATTGCCAAATTCCATTTCTACAAAAACTGAGGTAAATATGTCATTTGATAAATAACATGGTGTAGCTTTTGGTGTCATTTCAACGTCGCACATGCCCTTGTCAAAATCAATTTTATCAAAAGATAAACGAAAAATATTAATTACACCCCAAATGACTATCCCCCTTTCTCCCCCATAACAGTACAATGTATTTATCAATTTCTTCTTTTCCAGCCTGCCCATTAATGCTTGACAATATCTGAACCTATGTCATTCTCTTTTTAAAAGTGTGTAATATTTGCTACTGTGCAAAACAATTAAAATTGCAATACAACATAATCCCTTTGCAGTTGACATAGAATAAATTAAAGTTTAATTATAAATATTTTAATATATTTCTTTTTCCATATCAACTTCTGATATCAAACTTTCTTATAGAATCGATTCTAAATTGGCTAGATTTGATTTAGTCAGTTCTATACATGCATAGAACAGTATTAAGAACTCTTTATCTTAAATGTAAATAAGTCTTATTAATAATAATATATACATATTGTGAAGCCAATGTGGTCGAGTGGTTACTATACTATATATAAATATATACAACTCGTCTAAACATCAACCTAACAATGTTAGATCTGTAACTTTGCTTTCGCAAATTTTTTGTTCTTCCCTCGCCGGGATTCGATTAAAACTGACGAGGAAAGGTAACACACGGCCGCTGAAAGCTTTATTATTGTGAAGCCCAGGTGGTCTTGTGGTCTAGCGGGACGGCTACAGTGCAGGCGATTTGGTGCCACGATATGTCAGTAGCATGGGTTCGAATCCCGGCGAACCCATGCTACTGAGATATCGTGGCACCAAATCGCCTGCACTGTAACCGGCGCGCTAGATCACACGAACACATGGGCTTCATAAAAATGAAGCTTTCGCTGGCCGGATGTTACCTTTCCTCGCCAGTTTTAATCTAGCATCGTACTACAGTACATGCTATAAAAGGCATGAAGATGTTATTTTTACAGATCAGCTAAATTATCTATATATATAGTGAAGGATCCTACAAATTAATGTAAGATACAGTCACAGAAATAATTATATTTACAAGTACGTCTGAACCAGTGACAATTTTACAACAGATGTATCTATCGGATCACCAGCAGTGATGGTGATACATGACTGTGTACATTCTGTATATACAACTCGTCTAAACATCAACCCAATAATGTAAGATCTGTAAATTTGCTTTCGCAATTGTTCTGTTCTTGTTATATATATATATATATATATATATATATATACATAAGTACGTCTGAGTCAGTGACAACCCTACAACAGATGTATCCATCGGATCGCCATCAATGATGGTGATACATGGCTGTGTACATAATGTATATACAACTCGTCTAAACATCAACCCAACAATGTTAGATCTGTAAATTTGCTTTCGCAAATTTTTGGTTCTTCCCTCGCCGGGATTCGAACCCATGCTACTGTGATATCGTGACACCAAATCGCCTTTTGGTGTCACGATATCACAGTAGCATGGGTTCGAATCCGGCGAGGGAAGAACCAAAAATTTGCGAAAGCAAATTTACAGATCTAACATTGTTGGGTTGATGTTTAGACGAGTTGTATATACATTATGTACACAGCCATGTATCACCATCATTGATGGCGATCCGATGGATACATCTGTTGTAGGGTTGTCACTGACTCAGACGTACTTATGAATATAATTATTTTCTGTGACTGTATCTTACATTAATTTGTAGGATCCTTTACTATAGATAATTGAGCTGATCTGTAACAATAACATCTTCATGCCTTATATATCATGTACTGTAGTACGCCGCTAGATTAAAACTGACGTGGAAAGGTAACATATGGCCACCGAAAGCTCTTTTTTTGAGAGCCCAGGTGGTCGTGTGGTCTAGCGGGACGGCTGCAGTGCAGGCGATTTGGTGTCACGATATCACAGTAGCATGGGTTCGAATCCCGGCGAGGGAAGAACCAAAAATTTGCGAAAGCAAATTTACAGATCTAACATTGTTGGGTTGATGTTTAGACGAGTTGTATATATATATATATATATAGGGCAGAACAAACAAAAAATGCGAGAGTAAATTTACAGATCTAACAGTTCTACCTATAACAGTTTAATACAGTTCTATCTAAAACTGGTTTTGACAGTTCTACTAAGAACAGTTTTTGGGGTAGAACTGTTCTAGGTAGAACTGTTCTAGGAGAGTTTACAACAGCTCTATGACAGATTATTCTGACAATTCTAACGAGAGATCAGAAGTTATATCCACTGTATGATTCCAAAAGAAGGTCCTGCATTTATTGTTCCCCTTCTTTTTTTTTTAAATCAGGTCGTCATTTTGCACTTTTTTTTTGAATGACTCAGAGGACATAAGAGAAAAAGGTAAGCACGTGTAACCTGCCCCAAACGTTAGATTGTGTTTACGATAGAAACAAAAAGAAAAAAAAGCTGTTTACTTAATAAAACAGAATAAAAAGGGTGGGTTACCCCAACCTTGATATCCTTTTCCCAGTCTAGGCGTATCAGTGCATGTTCATAGATCTCCGTTGTAGAAAAACATCTTCCTATATCTATTTGAAATACATCCAATTTGGGGTCCTCATTGCGGTCTGCTTTTAAATCATTTCGATTTCTTTCAGAAACAAATAAAATACAGAATTGTGAAAAATATAAAATTCAACTTTTGAACATGTTCAGTTCAATATAACTACATATGTACAGTCATTTTAAAAATGAATTATCTTAATTTACTTGTCATAGTGTTTCTGAAAAACTAATGCGCGCCAATGTAATTACGCAAACGTAAAAAAAAACAAGAAGTAATTGTAACAGGATGCTGTTACGAAGTCTCCCAAACAAAGCTCCCATAACTCGCCATTCCTATGGTACCATCCATTTACAAGTATTCAAACAGGAGGGGGTGGTGGTGAACACCAGGGACTTTACCTACTTTACCTAGATTTGTTTTATCGTCCCATACAAGAATATATATGGTTTAGGGGTGGGGATCTCAATCATTTAAAAGTTGTGGGGTGGGGTTGACCCCATGGACTCTCCCTATATTTCATTTGATGTGCTTTATTCTTCCATTCAAGAATATATATGGTTTAGGGGTGGGGATCTTGACCGTTTACAAGTTTTCTATCAAGATGTGGGTGGGGTGACTCTCTAGGGACTTCCCTTTTATTTCATTTCATTTGTTTTATTGACCCCTACAATAATATAGATGGTTAAGGGATGGGGATCTGGACTGTTTACAAGATAATAGCACATTCTCAAATTGAACAGGGTGGGGATGACCCCAGGTACTTCCCTTTAATTTCATTTGATTTGTTTTATACTCAAATTCAAGAATGTATATGGTTTAGGGGTGGGGATCTGGACCGTTTACAAGTTCTCAAACAAGAGGGGTGGGGTGACTCCCTAGGGACTTCTCTTTTATTTCATTGCATTTGTTTTATTGTCCCCTACAATAATATAGATGGTTAAGGGATGGGGATCTGGGCCGTTTACTAGTAAATAGCACGTTCTCAAATTGAATGGGGTGGGGGTGACCCCCCATGACATTCCCATTAGTTTTATTTCATTTGTTTTATTGTCCCATTCAAGAATATATATGGTTTAGGGGTGGGGATCTGAATGGTTTACAAAATAATAGCATATTCTCAAATTGAAAGGGGTGGGGGTGACCCATGGACTTCCCTTTTCTTGCATTTGATTTGTTTTATTGTCCTCAACAAGAATATATATGGTTTAGGGGTGGGGATCTGGACCGTTTACAAGATAATAACACATTCTCAAATTGAATGGGGTGGGGGTGACCCCGGGACTTCCTATTAGTTTCATTTGATTTGTTTTATTGTCCCATTCAAGAATATATATGGTTTAGGGGTGGGTATCTGGGTCGTTTACAAGATAATAGCATATTCTCAAATTGAAGGGGGTGGGGATGACCCCCATGGGACTTGCCCTATGTTTTATACAATTTGTTTTATTGTCCTTTGAGCATTTCTGAAGACTGCATGTGTCTATCACTTATAGTTCTCAAGTTATATTCTTTTGAAAATTTTAGAAAATAGAATCCTATGCCCCTCCCTTCTTTCTGCCCCCCCCCCCAATACCCCTAAATAGACCCCAATGCACAAACGAACAATAAATTGCTCATCTAGACATATAAGTCTAACATTCTATGAAACCCTAAGTTAATCTGACAAACGATTTGGAGAAACGCTGCGGACAAGTTCATTTTTAAATTAAAGTGGCGGAAGAAGAGGAAGAAGGAGAAGAAGAAGAGGAAGAAGAAGAATAATAAAAATAATAAGAACTGAGCAAAAACAATAAGTCTCCAAACTTTGTTTGGGAGACTTAATAATCACAAAATGCGCGCAAATGAAATGCGTCCGCATAACTTTCACTTACGGAAAAGCGATTTATGTTGTACAAACGGGTATCATTATTTGCGAAAGAGTCGTTAGCAAAATACGACGACTGGGAAAAAAAATCCCGTTTACTTCGTGAATATTGTGAATTTTGCGCTAAAACAGCTTTTACTTTTTTTTAGTGTGCCCTTTTATACTAGTATGCGGCACATTTGGTTATTTTTTTTAAAGAATTATCCACCCATCTGTAAACTGTGTTGAATATATTAAAAAGAAAGACAAATTTTAAAATGTATAATCTTAAATCTTTACGCTTTTCCAATGTAATGGGAGATAACTTATTTTTAAAATAAATATTTTCCTCTGAAACAGATATTATTGTTGACAAAAAGAGTTACATCCCATCATAAATATTATCAAAAAAGTAATACGATATTTAAAAAATATCTGACAAAGTGCACTGTATAGAAGTAAATTTCGTATATATATGATTATTATAAATATCAAATGAAAGAAAAATGTCAAAATGTCAAAATATATTTAGTTTATAATAAGGGGGATAATCAAAACTGCTTGTTTCTAAAAATATATTCTATTTGTGTTGTTGATATGTACATATGTACTTCGATAAATACAAGTTGTTTAAACTATTCATAACTGAATTATTCCTTATAAAAGACGATAAAAATCAATCAATGAAATTTAGCCATTATCCAAGCTCTTGTTATTTGTTGTGTTTTGTATTTTCTGTTACTGGGATAAAAGATAACCAGAATGTCCATGGAAATCTGACGAAGACCTTTACTTACTTGAAAATCTCTAAAGGTTTGGGGGATTTTCAAGATTTAAATATTGATTTACGTAAGTTGTAAATATTTTTTCAACGAAAGTTTCTTTTTTCTTCTTCTTCCTTTTGAACAATTATAATAAGCCCGATCGGAAAGTCGTCTTGTTTTCTTAATAACGTTTTCGCTCCATTTTATTTTGTACAACATGTATTCATATGACAGTAGTGAAGCCTTGTTGACCCTTAAGAAGAAGAATTACTTCATCATTGAAATTAAACAAGAAACATAATATAAAAAAGAAGATGTGGTATGATTGCCAATGAGACAACTATCCATAAAAGACCAAAATGACACAGACATTAACAACTATAGGTCACCGTTCGGCCTTCAAAAATGAGCAAAGCCCATACCGCATAGTCAGCTATAAATGGCCCCGATAAAACAATGTAAAACACGTTACCAAAACTGGCATTAAATTTCAAATTTACCGAACAAAAATTGATCCGTATAAACTTGTTATTTAATCTAAATTAAATTTCAGTTAAATCGTCTGATATTAGTAGTTTCGATAAAAATAAACGTATACCAAAACTGGCATTAAATTTCAAATTTACCGAACAAAAATTGATCAGTATAAACTTGTTATTTAATCTAAATTAAATTTCAGTTAAATCGTCTGATATTAGTAGTTTTGATAAAAAATAAACGTATGTTTAAACGAAAAATTTAACGGTGATAAACTAGATTTAAACCTTTTAAATAACAAATTTAAACTGCTATTATTTTTCAAATAAATAACAAGTTTAATAACCCATAAATCGGAATTAAACTTAAGAAAATAAGAAATTTAAAAAAATTATTAAACTTTCATAAACTACTAAAATAATTCTTCATAAATCAGACCTTAAATTCAAAACTAGAAATTTAATTTATGAATAAACTTTGTAAACGTATCATTTCATGCAGTGTCTCATTGGAGATTTTTTTATTTGCAATGTTTCAGGCACGATTGGTACGTAACTCAACCGTTACAGTTTTTTTTAGATTTCATTTAATGCATGAAATTTTGTTATTGATCATGATCAACTTAAAAAGGAACAAAAAACAAATTGCCCTTCATTATAAGATAACTTTTCATTTAATAGTAACGATGTCTTAGATTCTATTATATTTTGTTTGTGAGTTTATATGATTTCATCTCGTTATCTAGTTATTAATATTCAACAGACAAAACTGATGACGTTGAAAATATATTATGGTGTGATCAATATGTTTTACAATGCCCAATAAGTGTTTAGTTTCATCATTCTATGTAAATGTCGAAGTAAATAAGCAATTATTGAATCTACACGGTTGCCACTTTCTTTTTACAAATAGTTAATTTAGTTAATTTTTACTACATTTATTGTACTAGAATATACTTTTGTCATAAAGTCCTAGACTTCATTAAAAAGGGAATGGTTTAATATTTTGTTTACAGGCTTTATAAAGTTGAAATGTAGTGGGTAAGCAATTCTAACATTGCAGCAACTTCCTGTATGTCGATCGTTCGAAAATCAACACCGAAAATTTCAGGCAAAGTCATCTTAGCCTCAATGGAATAACCTGATCTATGATGATTAAATAGACCATTAACCAACATCAATTGCAAATTTCAACATGAAAAGTATCTAACAACATATTACTTTTGTATATTTGTATTTTAAATATTGTTTGTCGTATGGTCTTTAAAAGTTTCAAAAACAACAATCAATTCTGTGGTATCGTATTTCTAAAATATTCAAAATCCTTGATAAGCTTTATCATTTGACATTCATATACCCGACAGACATCCTGTTCAATAAATACTCCTTTCAAACTATAGCTATTTTCGTCAAAAAAAATGTATTCAATTTCTATCCGTGTGACACTTTAATATTTTAATTTTCAATGGAGTTTTTTTTTTAATTTTGTATATATCAGTTAATAATGTACAATACAAATACTTATTGACGATCAGTTGAATACATTTAAAATATGCGTCAAGCTTTATATATGATTTAATACAGAAGAATATTAGAGATGTTCTAATTATCGAGGAAAAACTGTAAGTTATGAATTTATCTTTATTGATTTTGAAGGATTAGTTTTACCTGCTTAGATATTAATTTGAAAAAAATATCTTTTTTGTTTGTTTAAACTACAGTTGTACATATATACATATAAAGATGTTTGTTTGTTTATTTGTTTGTTGAAATGAATATTGTTGAGAAATTATTTCCGTTTTACTGAAATATAACTACATGCAAGAATTATCAGTTTTTATGACCCTGACATTTACATTTTCTATTCCGTAACATTAATTGTTAGCAATGAGAAGTTTGACTGCAACATCCGATCTTTTCGAATCATTTGCTTAGGGATTC
The DNA here is from genome assembly GCA_019925275.1 of Mytilus edulis. NCBI lineage: Eukaryota > Metazoa > Mollusca > Bivalvia > Mytilida > Mytilidae > Mytilus > Mytilus edulis. Next base: position 40,638,715 of record CM034357.1, on the reverse strand, counting down.
AATACTAGAATTAACACTTTTAAGTGATAAAACAAATTAGATTCAATTAGATTCCCACTGATGAGTCTCATTGGAGATTTTTTTATTTGCAATGTTTCAGGCACGATTGGTACGTTACTCAACCGTTATAGTTTTTTTAGATTTCATTTAATACATGAAATTTTGTTATTGATCATGATCAACTTAAAAAGAAACAAAAAACAAATTGTCCTTTATTATAAGATAACGTAACGATGTCTTAGATTCTATTATATTTTGTTTGTGAGTTTATATGATTTCATCTCGTTATCTTGTTATTCATATTCAACAGACAAAACTGATGACATTGAAAATATATAATGGTGTATCAATATGTTTTTTAATAAGTGTTTAGTTTCATCATTCTATGTACTAAGTAAACCTCATTTATTCGAAAATGTATAAATGTGTGTTATCATTTTTTTGTACAATAAATTTTTGTTCGAAACAGAAATAACGATAACCACCAAGATGTCAACAGAACAGCGATCTGGCTATGTTAACAATAGCGTCGATGGAGGCTTTACAAACTTATCTGATAGTGTACAATACGACGAATGCCTTGAAAATGTCGACAAATCCGATTATGATCAATTATCTCCAGTCAAAGATGGTTTGAATCACGATTATATAATTCTGACCTCATCACTCAAGGCGAAGTCCAAGCAATCAGACAATGAAGTCCATCAAAAGAACAAATCTCTACTGAGGCCAATATTCTTTATGATGTGTTGCATCTTGATTTCAGCAGGAGTTACAGCTGCGGCTACTTTCTTTGCAACAAAACATCTTTATTCAGATAACAGGGACAAGCGTAAGTATATAACACTGCGGTGTTTTATTTTGTTATTTGCTTTTCTATCATATGGTATAGAAAGACAACTTTGGCGCACGTGAAACATGTTGATAGTTATCAAAGGTACCAGGATTATAATTTAGTACGTCAGACTCGCGTTTCGTCTACATAAGACTCATCAGTGACGCTCATATCAAATAATAATTATAAAGCCAAACAAGTACAAAGTTGATCATGAAGAGCATTGAGGATCCAAAATTCCAAAAAAGGTGCCACATACGGCTAAGGTAATCTATGCCTTGGATAAGAAAATCCTTAGTTTTTCGATAATTTCAAAGTTTTGTAAACAGGAAATTTATAAAAATGACCACATTATTGATGTTCATTTCAACACCGGAGTGCTGACTACTGGGCTGGTGATACCCTCGGGGACGAAACGTCCACCACCAGTGGCATCGACCCAGTTGTGTAAATAGTTATCAAAGGTACCAGGATTATAATTAAGTACGCCTTACGCGCGTTTCGTCTACATAAGACTCATCAGTGACGCTCATATCAAATAATAATTATAAACCCAAACATACTACATTTGGTTTTAAACTACTGTGGATTCATTAATGTTCGTTTGATACCAATTTTCGTGGATTTCGTGGGTACAGGAGAACCAATAATTTATATATTACAAAAATACAAATTTTCTTATGTAATAATGAAGACTTTTGACAAAACAACAAAATTTTGTATCCACGAAATTAAATGAATCCACAGTATTTTAGATGATATAAGATGTTCAATGTTTAAGGACTTGCTAATTCATTTTTTTTGTTAGAGTTTGTATAAAAGAGGGACGAAAGATACCAAAGGGACAGTCAAACTCATAAATCTAAAACAAACTGACAACGCCATGGCTAAAAATGAAAAAGACAAACAGAAAAACAATAGTACACATGACACAACATAGAAAACTAAAGAATAAACAACACGAACCCCACCAAAAACTAGGGGTGATCTCAGGTGCTCCGGAAGGGTAAGCAGATCCTGCTCCACATGCGGCACCCGTCGTGTTGCTTATGTGATTACAAATCCGGTAAATAGTCTAATTCGGTAGGTCAAATTCATGAAAGGGAAGGGGATTGTAGTTACGACGTGAGGAACATATCCGATATCATTTGTGAAATGGTTATTCCATTTATAATCTGTATCACTCATCCATATCAGGTGTAATCTGCATATTTTAAAGAATCACTGCAAGTATTTGGTACGTTTTCATACTATTAATAAAACTGAACGATGCATCTTAAAGGAGCATTAACTACGAATATAAAAAAAGAAAATTTTTTGCTTTGTTCAACCAATAATAAAAGTGAACTTGTGAAATGATAATTCGCTTAGTAGCCAGTTTAGTTCAATTGTGTCATAATAAACTTAGAATCATTGATGATGAATTTTTCTCTTGCTAGTGAATATTTCGACCTCACTGCATACTTATTAATGAGACCTTCAATTTAACCCATTAGCTAGAAACGGACTTTACATTAGTAATGCGTGTTCCGGTATAAAAAGGAACACAAGGGTAAACAATTTGATTGACTGATTCGATAAAAAAAAACTCATTCTTATACAGGTGAAATTGGTGTACATAAGTTTGACAGCTAGTGCCCTTTCTATAATAATTGTTAAAAAGATTCAAAACATATTTCTTAATCAAGGTAATCAATTCGAGTTATATTAAGAACAGTTATTTTACCTTAAATACTGCATATTTGTCAAATTGGCTCGGTAAACAACATCAAAATCAAAATAACGATATGACATTCCGTTCGAAATAAGATCAAATCTTTGTATCGATGGAGGAAATAAGTATATATTTTTAATAATTTGTGGTTACGAAATCTGAAACTAAGTAATGTATCAGTAATACATATATTAGGTTTATTGAAATAAAAAATGTCATTTCGGACACGAGCATATTGAACGTGTTCGGATATATACACAAAGAATGACATATGATTTGCCAAAGAAACACCAACGCCCAAAAAAGGAAGATATTTCCTTTCCTTGTAAATTTCTGTGTAGGGTTTTTGGTGTAAAACTGAAATATCACAATCTAGGAAAGGACTGTTTAATCTGTTGACATTTGATTTATTAACAGAAAGGTCATTTGTGTTAATTTCGACAGAATATTTAGAGATTTTGTAATCATTTTTCAAAAAAACAAATGTAGATAACAGTGGTTGTTGAATTTCCCAGTTTACTTACTAAGGTTGGCCATAAAATGAGATGCATAACAGAACAAGAATAAGTCTGCTATTAGAGGGGCACAATTGGTGCCAAAAAGGAATACCGACAACTGTATTACCGAAACGTATACTACTGTATAGAGAACATTTGCAGCTTTTTCTATCTCATCACATCAGTATACTTAACATATTTCCCTTTATGATTAGAGAAAAAAGTTGTGTATGGTCACATCAAATTAAATCATACCAGAACTATAAATGAATGTTCATGACAACCAGACTAGTGATACCCCTAAAATACAACACATCAACTAGCACTGTCATCGACTAAATGGTTGTAAAAACTTCACAAATACATCAGTTTGGCTACATAAAACTAATTAGTGGCGCTCTATTGAACATTTTAAAGACAGAACCAAAGAAGAAATATGTGATTGGTGGTACAGTAGTACAATGGCGAAACGTTCACCGCAATGATATGGATTAAACGGTTGTAAAACGCATATATCAAGAATATGATGGTAAAAAATGCCACCATGACATTAGTTTACATATGGAATCTACGACATGCTTATAATGATTTGAGACACCATATAAATCAACCATTTTTATATTTATAAACTGTCATTTTCTGCATTTAACAATTAAAAATAAATCGCTTTCCATTTTATTCTTATCTTATTTTCAGAGACCGATTTGATACAATGCAACATGTCTAGTGACAACGGCTATAATGTAACTATTGACAGTCCTGGTATGTTTTCTCTCTAAAACCACAGTTATATACACGATTACAACTAATAGTTAAGCCAATGGTATATTGTGTTATCAGTAACTTCTCGACCGTTCATAAGGATAAACATACGAATGAGTTGGTTTAGTCAATTCTGCTTCTTTAATTTTAGTAGGTGTTTTATCTGGATATTTCAATAAATATCTGAAAGAAGGAAAATCAATTTTCTGCACGAAAGACAATATTAAGGGTAATTGTTTAAACGGCAACAAAATTATTAGCCTATCATATGAAATTGTCAACAGCCAAGTTTGAAGTTAACATGGAACTGCACTACAGTTAAGGTTTTTTACTATCTGTTCAAGATAAATATTTGGTCTATTAAAACATACAAATATTTATCATATTAGCTAAATCACAAAACCAAAGCCATACTTTTATCTCTACTATTTCTTACTAGCAACCAGAATGTGATTTAATGACACATTTTTCTTTCCTCCGAAATTGAACGTTTTTGACAATTATAATGTTTCCTTTCTTTGAGCTTATTAAAGTAGCGATAATTCAAGAGTTCCAAGTAGCGAATTTGAATTCATTTCTTCATAACCTTCACGGATACCATTATGAGTTGGTTAACCGTTATGGAATATCTATTTCACAGATGACGACTGATATGTTCCAATTGTTGTAAGTACAATACTTTTACCCGAATGTGATCTACCGACTAAGACTATCCCAGGGTTTATTTACATGAGAAACACGTAATATGTTTAGCAGAACAACCTTTCTTTTCTGAAGACATGAAAGCACATCCAGTATTTTTGTGGGTTTCATGTTGCTGTTTATTGTGTTCTTTGGTCTTTTACTTTTCGCCATGGCGTTGTCAGTTTATTTTAGATTTATGAGTTTGGATGTCCCTTTGGTATGATTTTTGTTTTGAAATAGTAAAATCCTGAAGCGTTTACCTGTAAGGTCAAGAAATTATCACATGAAATCCTTTTTCACCAGTGCTTGTAATCTCAAAATCAAAAGATATCTCTTTTGAAATATGCATTCCTAAATGGTAGTGTTGTTTTATCAGCTTTTCGATACTGTGCGAAGGAGTTTGATTATAAAAATGTTAGGCTTTCATCGTAACTGAACAGACATCAATTGCCAAAATATACATTTCGGCCTTTTAGGTGGTACCGTTAATGTTATGAGGTATCAATTCCATGTATAGTTCTCAAGTTGTGGTGTTGCAATTTTAAAAATCATGATTTTATCACTAATAAAAGGGAGTATTCTCTAATCTAGTTATATCATTAACGCCTGTGCTGTTGTTTCAAACCAAATGGCTCTTTAGGAAGTACACCACTAATGCATGGTCCCATTGCTTTCTATGTTAAATTCCTCTGTTTCAAGCAGGCACACCTCTTTTGTTTTAAATTCAAATAAAGTGGCAATCATTGCATTTCAAAGCAACACTTTATGGTGTCTTGTACTGAAAAAATCAACATACCTTTAATGGTATATAAGAAAGAACTGGTTCCCGGAACTTCGGATGTACCAAAACAGGTACTTTAGATTTGACAAACAGACAAAATGTACCCTCTTTTTAGAATTTGGTGCAGATTTTTTTATATTCAAAATTAAAAGTCCAAAAGTGTTCTACAATGATCACCAGTCCTTCATCTTTCATTTGATACCAAAAATACCTAAATACTCTACATATTTCCCAAGTTACACTCATGCGTAGGAACTATTTTGTGTTAAATATGTACTACTTTCTGGTATGTTTTTCTGACCGGGCCCGAATTAGTGGTGTTACACCTATAATGTAATATATGTGATTTATAGATATGAAGCTCATATATACAACTCGCCAAAAGTTAAACAACACCTGATAATGTTCCAGAATCGTTTTTTACTGAAGTCATAACTAATCGATATATCGATACAATGAACTGAATTTGTGTTTTTATAAGATAACATAGAGAATGTTAATTGAAATTTTTTTTTAGACTGTTTCATGACTGAATGTTTTATTATTTCATTTTGGGCAAACGGTTGAAAAATGGCAAAATAAAATACAAGAAAGAGTTTCAAAACTCGAGAATAACCATTTGTGAATACATTTAAGTACAATTTAGAACCAGTGGCGAGTGCATCCTCCACGATTCCGGAAAAGTTCATCCATACGTCGTCTCATGCTTTGAACTAAGCGTCGTAATGTTCTAGCAGGAATGTTTTGCCATTCTTCAATCAAGGCTGCTCGTAATTTGTGTTAATGCTTACTAGCTGAAACCGTGTTATTGATTTTTTTACCAATATCATCACAGACATGCTCAATGAGATACATATCCGGTGACATGGGTGGCCAAGGAATGGTGTCAATAACTTCCTGCCGTAAATAATCTGAAACAATGCGTGCTCTGTGTGGCTCAGCATTATCGTTAATGAAAGTTGGTCTAGTTGTAGGATTGTGGTGGTTAAAATGTGGCACAACGATATCCCGGATGATGTTATCGCGCCCTAGTCCCATCCAGAACATAAAGGTCCATTTTGAAGTCGAATGAAAAGCATCCCTTAACTGAAAAACTCCCAACAGCAAACGCTGTAGTTACAAGGATGTGCTTTTTCCTGTTTGCTATATTCCGCTCATTGCATGCGCTCATAATTATGATGTAAGAAAAATCTTATCTAGTCAGACCAATGTACCTACGCCAATGCCTCAAAATCCAATTGCGGTGAGCATGTGACCACTGAGGTCGAATTTGACGATATCTACAAGTCAGCAATAGTCTTTTGACTGGTCTACGGGCACGTAAATTGGCACAATTTAGTCTGCGGTAAACATTCACATTACACTGCACGACAGTTGCAAGGAAACAAAATTGTATGTAGCTTTAGAAAACATGTTTTTTAAGGTATATAGGAATAGAATTTATACTTGAATTCTTTACTGTCGATTAATAATAGATTAACGAAATATTTGGAAACAAAGCAGTATCAAATTTAATTTTAAAACAAAAAATAAAAGCTAAAACATTTAGGTGTTGCTTAACCTTTGGCGAGGCGTATATATATAATCCAGCCAGTCAGATTTTATTGAAGCAATTTGTATTCCATTTTTTTTTCTTTTTGGTTTTATCATACTATTATTACACAAGATGATACAAATCAATTGGTTCGGTTTTTTTTTATTAAATAATTAATATTTTTTACGACATCTGAGTATGCTCGTATAGTTGAAACCAGTCAGTCTTAACTGAAGCTACCTGTTCTCAAAACCTGAGAAAAATACCTACTGTTCGTTCTACCCAAACACCGTTTAAACTTATCCTTCCAAAGAATCTGATTTGTCAGATCTTCTTTCTATTCTTGTATATTACATATGTGAATTTAATTGAATGATCCGCACTAAAATGCAAGTAACTTACTCTTAGTATCGCTGTATGTTTGTACTTAAAGCTTTTCAGATGATAACAAACTTATTCAATTATTCTATTTTGTTTTATAAACGATGTCATGCCATAAGGTATGGAATCATGAAATGGACAATGGAAACGGGGAATATGTAAAAAAAAAAACCAACCCGACCAATGGGCAGGAAACTTTACTTTACACTTCAAATACACGTTCAAAACTTGATAGTTGAATGAACAAAAGGCTTGTCTCATTTTAGGGACATGTTTGATAGAACCATGTGAAAATGGAGGAACATACGTAAATACGATATGTGTATGTCAAGATGGGTTTGCTGGATCAAAGTGTGAAATAGGTTGGTTTCTTGAATTGTAATCATAGTATTAACGATGAGTTTATTCCATACTAGTTCTGGGTTTACGACATGCACAAATTTACCAATTTACTATAATTTAAATGAAATTTTAAGTAATAATTTATCCTACATTTAATTCATCTTTTAATATACAAATTTCTCCCTGACATAGGAAAACACTCACGTGAACCTCATGTTCAATGCATATTAATTTCATCTAAAACGAAAAGAACCCAAATATTCCCTTTTACTTTAACAATAATGATCCTCTTAGAATGGACACTTATAGACCAATAACATTATTGAACCTTGACTAAAAATAAGTTGCTTATTCACGTGCTGAAAAAATCATCAAAATGTTACCCAAAATTATTAATGGGGATTAAAATGGGTATGTTAAAAACAGATATATAGGATATAATATTAGACAAATCCAAGATGTCGGAGATGATGTAGACAAATTTAATATAGAGAGTGCTTTATTATTTTTAGATTTATCAAAAGCATTCGATTCATTAGTGGGATTTTATGTTCTTTGCATTAAAAAACTTTGGATTTACAAAATCTATGATGAGATGAATAAAACTTTTATATACTGACATAAAAAGTTCAGTTTTAAACAATGGGTGGATTTCAAAACCCATGAGTATATATCGTGGAATACGCAAGGCTGTCCATGTAGTGCGATAATTTGTGTTATTGTTGTTGAGATTCTTGTTTGTAAAACTATGCAGGCCATAACCTGAAAGGATTTGAAATCCAGATAGATGGAAAATCCCATACTAAAAAAAAAAACGGCTAGCAGATGACACCATTCTTTTTCTCAAATCAAAACAAGATATTCCTAAAGCTCTTAACAAGATTAAAAAATTTGGTTCATTATTCAGGATTAAAACATATCAGGTCTAAAACAGAGGGTATTTTGCCATGGAAACACACACATTGTCAAGGAAAACATGAAAATATTAACTTTACAGAAAAACAAGTTAAAAGTCTGGGAATATATTTTGGAAATAACAAAGAATAGTGTCAAAAACTAAAATGTTTAATATTTAATAGTGAAAAAAGAAAGTTTACCATGATAGGAAGTAAAACAGTTATTAAATCTTTAGCTATTCCTATAATTACGTATTTGACGTCAGTCTCAACCTTGGACAAAAAGTAATTAGATAAATTAAAAAAAAAATAAACATGAATTTCTATGTAACAATAAGACAGGAAAGTTAAGCGCACTGTATTAAACTACAACCGACTAGATGGCGGATTAAAAATGGTAAATATAGATAAATATATAGAATCTTTTAAGATAGGTTTGATAAAAGATTAACATTTTACATTTCTTAGTTGGATGGGCATACCAAATTTCATCTAAATACATTTGGTAGCAATCTACTTATATTGAAAACATTGTTTTATTATTGTCAATATCGTTATTATATATGTATTTTACAGAACACCATGTACTTATAAAAAAACTCATCATAGATACCAGGATTCAAATTTTACTCTTACGCCAACAGCTCGTTTCGTCTACAAAAGACTCATCATTGACGCTCGAATAAAAATTTGTTTAAAAGGCAAAATAAATTACGAAGTTGAAGAGCATTGATAACAAAAATTCCTTAAAGTTTTGCCAAATACAGCTATCATGGTAATATTTTCTGAGGTAGAAAAGCCATAGTATTTCAAAACTTCAAAGTTTTGTTAACAGATAATTTATTATTATGAACATACGAACGATATTTCTAGTCAACACAGAAGTGCTAACTACTATTGTTTAATAGATGATTATTTCATTTTACAATTTCAATGATTTTGAAAGGTTAAATTACCTCTTATTTCTTCCAAAAATTTATATACTGTAATTTTAGATTATACGGAAGATATTCAAATTAGGCTTACTATATGAGACCATTTTTTTATGTATACATGCCTTCCGTGGGTAATACATTTATATTTGGTGAAAGTAATTAATTCAAACAAAAAACCACAACTGAAAAACCGTTATACCGGACACCAGAGATATATAATACCACACATGAAATTCCGAACACGCTACGACAACCCGTTATTCTGTTTATATTCCACATCTATCAGATAGTAACAATTGATGGTATATTAATGGAAACATGTTTTTTATATATATAAAGTTTATATTTAGGGTTATAATAGTAAAATAATAAAGAAATAATGTATGAGAAAATACGTGTATTAATGATAAATTATGTATTAATGACATATAATATATATTCTAACAAAGTTATTACAGATACCCTAGCCTTAGGGTACTTAAATATAGAGATCTCAACTAAAATAATCTGTTGACAGCATGTGCAATATTTTTGTTGAATAAAAAAAAACCGAAGGTTTTCGACTTAATATGAAAAAAAGGTTTTCAAATAACATCTTCACGTGATATTCATTTGAAAATAATATGCCAGATTCACACAAATCTCAATTTACGTGAAAATGTTCATGGAAGTTTCACGTTAAAGACGTATTTAGTGTGAATTAATGTTTGCGTGTAAAAAAACTTTGGAACATGTATGTCCTACTGAGAGATGCCAACTTTCTATTGCTTAAACTTATGAAAAATTAAAATGACCTTTATCTCCAGATGTCAACCAAACATGCAGCACCGATGCCGACACATTTATACCACATCCAAATACATGCCAGCTATTCTATAACTGCAGCCAAGCAGTGTCGCCCCTTCCCACAGAATACAGAAATTACCCTTTTAGGCCAAACATTCTGAGACCTGCCTACCTGCACGAATGTCCTTATCCTGAACTTTTCTCAATGAAAACTATGTCCTGTCAGAATTATACAGACGTAAAATGCGGATCAAGATATGAGACAAAAAATGCATGTAAGTATAGTAGAACATGATTGATTCAGGTGGCTTTGATGACTTCTTCCATCTCGGATTTTAAAGTAGCCGATATCAATTGATCTAGATCGTTCAAGAAATATGTTACTTTTAAGAGTTGTATATAATTTAGGTGGTAGAATTTTATCATATTCACGAAGTCATTTTCGAAAAAAACCCACATATTCTTGTTCGGTAAATTTTATATCAAATTGCCACATAAGTGGCGATGACTCACATAGTAGGGGAGATAACTCAGATACAGTTATTGTTATATTAGAAAATGTTATGAGTTTACCTATTTTAGTATGTTGCAAGAAAACAAGTCCGTTCGGGCCAGGTGAGCTTTTCTCATCACTTTGCGTCCGTCGTCCGTTGTCATTTTCATCGTCGTCCGTCGTCGTCCATCGTCCGTCGTCGTCCATCGTCCGTCGTCGTTAACCTTTACAAAAATCTTCTTATTAAATGCGGTTCCTTCAACCAACATACGTAATGAATCTCAAGACTTTACACCGTTTTTTTAAATTTCATATAATGAAAGTTTGTTGCCTATAATTAAAATAATATTTAACAGTGTTTCGGGATTTTTTGCTTATACTATTAAAGCATGGGTCCCTTTTCAAAAGTCTCCCAACTATTTCCTTGTGATTTAGCAAGGTATTCTTTGATATTTTTGTTACGTTTATACGCTATGATAGGTACTTGGGTGAAGATTTCACTACATTGTTTGTCTTTTTGCAGTTTGCTCCAATGTTTTCTTATAACCTTACTAAGGTTTTTTACCATTGGATTATATTTAGTAATGAGAGTGAGTGGGACATTCTTTGTCCTATCGGCCTTTAATAAGGTTGATTTTCTGCTTGTGGTATTTTTAACGTTTCTAATAACATTCTCTGTTTTATTTTTACAGTATCCTCTTTCAACTAACTTATCTTGTAAGTTAGTTAAATGTCTATCTAACTCATTGGTGTCACTATTATTTCTAATATGACGTATAGATTCACACACTGTAATACTTGTGAATGTGTGTTTCGGATGTGCACTAGTGATTGGTAAATATTGATACGTTTCAGTTTTTTTAATATGTGATTTAACATCAAGGATGTTATTATTATGGAATCTTTCACCTTTGTACACTTCGGTATCTAAATAGGTCATACTAGAACTAGACACCTCAAATGTGAATTTAAGTAGAGGGTCAATTTTGTTCGCTATGTTAAAGAAATCTTCAACCTGTTTTAATGTGCCTGTGAAGACCATAAAACCGTCATCCCTGTATTGACAGTGTAATATGATGTTTTCTCTCCATTGGAACTTATCTAAAATATTTATTAATAGTACAGACAGATGTAAATCTGTGCATGTAGGAGAAAATATACCACCCATAGGCGCTCCTATAATTTGTTTGTATAATTGTCCATTGAATTCAAATTCATTGTTTCTTAGTATTAATTTAACAAATGCCGTTAAATCTTTTTTGTTGGGAATTTTTAAAGTATATTCTTGTGTGTCAATTGACTCTAATGCATTGATAACCGTTTCTTCTAAGTTATCAATGTTCATATTTGTGTACATAGACGTTACATCATAGGCAATAAGAATACAATCTTTCCTGACCTCATGTGACTCTATTCTATTAATAAAGTCTTTTGTATCTTGAATGTAAAAGTTATGTCTCTTCAGTAATGGTTTTAAGATTAGATCCAGTAATCTTTCAATGCGTCTCGTGGGAGAGTTACACTTATTGATGATTGGTCGGTAAGGAATGTTTATGTTTCCAACTATTTGACCAGTTCGAAATGCCTCATTAATTATTTCTAGATTAATTTTATGAATTTTTGGAAGAAGGTACATGTGTCCGTGTTTTGATTCTTTATTATTCTTCAAGAAATTATAAGTTTGTGAATCTATTTCTTTTTTCCTATATAGATCTTCAACAAATATTTTTTATAGATTTGACAACAACGTTAGTAGTTGGTTCATTTATTTTCAAGTAATGATTACCGTTAAGGTGACTTGTTCCTGCTTTGATGTAATCCATCTTATTAACGACTACTGTTGTGTTATTTTTATCGGCTTTAGATATATAAATGCTGTCATTATGTTTTAGTTCTGTTAGAGCTTTACGTTCAAGTTTTGACAAATTGTCTCTAAATTGTTTAACCTCCAGTTTTGATATATCTAGTTTTGTGTCAATTAAGTAATTTTCTAGGGCAATATTTCCCCTGGGTGGTATATGTCCAGATTGCAAATATAATGGATGAATATGTTTCTTGTTGTTTTTTCCAGAGTAATGGAATCTACATCTCATTTGTTTTAATAGTATAAGCAAAAAATCCCGAAACACTGTTAAATATTATTTTAATTATAGGCAACAAACTTTCATTATATGAAATTTAAAAAAACGGTGTAAAGTCTTGAGATTCATTACGTATGTTGGTTGAAGGAACCGCATTTAATAATAACCAACCAAGATGGCCGCCATAGCTAAACATAGAACATAGGGGTAAAATGAAGTTATTGGTTATTATCTTGAAGACTATTATAGATAGAGATAGAGATAAACTATAAACAGCAATAATGTTTAGCAAAGTAAGATTTACAAATAAGTGGTCAGTTGACCCCTTAAGGAGTTATTGCCCTTTATAGTCATTTTTTTACCAATTTTTTGTAAATTTTTGTAATCTTTTACAAAATCTTCTCCTCTTAAATTACAAGGCCAAATTTAACCAAACTTGGCAAAAACATTATTAGGGTATCTTGTTTAAAATATGTGTGCCGTGACCCAGCCAACCAACCAAAATGGTCGCCATGGCTAAAAATGGTAAAATGTAGATTTTGGCTTATAGCTCTGAAACCAAAGCATTAGGAGCAAATCTGACAAGGCGTTAATTTGTTTATCAAGTCAATATCTATCTGCCCTGAAATTTTCAGATGAATTGGACAACCGGTTGTTAGGGTTCTGCCCCCCAATTTGTAATTTTTAAAGAAATTTTTCCGTTTTTAGTTATTATCTTGAATACTATTATAGATAGAGATAAACTGTAAACAGGAATTATGTTCAGCACAGATTTACAAATAAGTCAACATAACAAAAATGGTCAGTTGACCCCTTATTTATTGCCTTTTATAGTCAATTTTTAACAATTTTCATCAGATGGTAAATTTTTGTAAATTTTTACAAAATATTTTCCTCTGTAACTAAAGGATCAAGTTTATAATAAAGAGTTAAAGTAAATTGTAAGTAGCAAGAATATTTAGTAAAGTAAGATCTACAAACACATCACCAAAATCAAAATTCAATTTTGTCATGAATCCATCTGTGTCCTTTGTTTAATACATGTTACAATAATGTATGCACATAGACCAAGGTGAGCGACACAGGCTCTTGAGGTCCTCTAGTTTCTTGTTCTTATCCAAAAGCGTTTTATAAGGTATTATTTCTCACATTATATCTTGAAACTCTATGGTGTAGTTTTCTTTTGATCACAAAAAAAAATGATTTTTAATGCATAATCTATACAAAATCTGTAATTTTTGCACAATTTCATGGATCTTAATTCAGATGCCTCAGCCACTTTAAGAGACAACTTAATTACTTATTTAATGAGTAAATTCCATACCGCATAGTCAGCTATAAAAGCCTTTGAAATTAAAAATGTAAAACAATTCAATCGAAAAACTAACGCCTTACTAAAAGTACAAAAAATGAACGAAAAAACAAAATTAAAACAAATCAACAAACGACAACACCTGAATATCAGACACTTAAAGAATATGGCGGGATGGAATATGTTAGCTGGCGCCCCAACCCTCCTTTATAGTGTAACATCACAACATAGAAAGACACACTATAAAATATAAATAAGAATGGCCTAACTCAATAAAAATACGTAGTCACACAAAGGAATATACAATGAAGGAATACATTTGATTTTTGATACATGTACAATGTAAATACAAAGTTCATAAAAATAAAGGATGAATAATTAAAGAAAAAATATTAGAACGCTGTGGAATGGTTCAAAATTTCAGAAAAACATCAACTTTGAAAAAAATACGCCATTTGTAATATCCAAATTATACACATTCAAGTAAATGAAAATAATTTTAAAACCTTGATTTGAATTGTTCAACAACAAAAAACGTTTGATTTAATACGCTAGCAATGTTCATGTTACCTGTATGTTACTGTGGTTTTTGTTTCAATTCATGCAGGTGATTACCTTGCGATAGGTTATACTTGCGTTTCGGCATGCAAAGTATGCATCCGTTTTATTCCTGATTGTGTTGGATTGGCTGACGGAGTATACGAAAATATATATACTTCACTTAGAGGGATATATTTTGAATGTAAAGATGAAAGAACAATTTATAATGGTGGCACTCCTTGTCCAATTACCACGGCACCTTACAATGGTGAGTGCAGAGACCTTTGGGAAATACCAACTAACCCGTTGCTCGGGATAGGATTTGCTGTCAATTGCAACGGAAGAGAAAATGGTAACTATAAAAGTGAAAGGTATCAGAGATGTGAAATATACTACACGTGTGTAAATGGAATAACAACGTTGTCACACTGTGATTCGGGAAAAGTCTTTGATTCAAAATCCTCGTTTTGTCAGATTTCAACAAATGCATGTAGTCCATGTGGTTCCGTCGTAAATGGTTGTTAAAGTCAAAAAGGAAACGGGTGACTGGTGAACAATATCGTTAATCCAATGTTTGAACCATTAATATATCATAAACTTAGTCTTTTGTGCACGATTTCATCATTGTTTACGCATCCATACCGTAATATCGTTAATAAAATATTTACTCGGTCAGTGTTGTTGTGAAAATATGGCAGCTTATTAATGCTTGTAATTGAAACATTTGCATTTCACCTTTGCACTTGAGTAATGCAATCTCCGGATTTTTATGAGAAAGGTCACTTCGAGGTAGCTGCATACAGAGAACATATCGGCGAATTGATGGCTGAAGCTTTTTAATGAAAAAAAGTTTTTTTCTTCTAAATTTGCACAAATTAAAGAATTAGAAGAAGTTTATGGATATAACTTTTATAAATTCAATTAGCCATTTAGTAATAAAAACATATGCATCGTTTTCTTGTCAAATTTGATGTTTCAAATGACTTTAACGGAAATGTTCAGAAGGTTGGACCAATAGTTCATGTCGTTCAGTTACTACGTTTCATTGCATTTACAGAAAATTCTGCATAATAGTACCACGTAACGTTTGAACAAAGAAATTTGTTTAGGCATTTGAATGTTTCCGTTATGATTCGACGTTTCAGAATCTAGAGATATATGTTGTTCTTATTAAGTTGTTTCACTCAACCGAAAATAACACCATGGAACATTAATTGTATATTGATATAAGAAGATGTGGTTTAAGTGACAATGAGGCAACTCTCCATCAAGTCATAATATATAAAAGTAAACCATTATAGGTCAAAGTAAGGTCTTCAACATTGAGCATTGGTTCACACCGAACAGCTATACAGGGTCCATAAAAGACAAGTGTAAATCAATTCAAACTGGAAAACTAACCGTTTTATCTATATAAAAACGAGAAACAAGTGTGAACCACAAGACAACTACTGAACTTTAGGTTCCTGACTAAGGATATATGCAAACAAATACAGCGAATTTTAACGTTTTGATATGTACAAACTTTTGCTCTTATTTGAAAGACAAGTGTTACATCAAAACATAGAAATATACACAATAAAAATATCAATTGAAATGGCATCACTCAATCAAAAGACTTATCAAAAAACAAGAGCATACACTGAAAAAAAAAATCTATGACACACAATAAATACAAATTCAATTAAAATAAGGGGTTATATGTTAATCAATTACAGAAAAACAACCATAACCTTGAACAAAATGCCACCGAATAGAATAATGTACAGGTAAATGAACATAATTGTGTTGTAAGGCATTAAGTTTAAATTGAGACCCGAAATATTTTTTTACAAAATATATAATTTTATTTTTTCATTGTACGAGAACAAGAGTGAAAATTTATAGGCATACCAAACACTTATGAAAGCTGTCATAGATTAAAAATAGAGGGACGATATATAACCCTAAATACGTAATAAGTAAACATTACATAAAAAAAAGTTATTACAAACTGTATAAAAATTCAAATTAACAAGAATGTACGATTTGCGAGTACTTGAAATTACTGAAAGCTAGCTAAAACCAAAAAAGAATTAATAAGACTAAAATCAACCTGAACATATCCATGGGAGTTAGAATGTTAACGTCATGGAGAGTCAAAGAAGACATGACATTTGTAATGCCTAAAATAAACGTTAACCTCAATATAGAAATAATGAACGTGGTTGTGTAAGTATGCATCCCGTTTGAAAAGAGTGTAAATAAGTTATGTTTCAATTTGCCGATGACAAAATCGATAGTTGTGCCAATTTCATTTTAGTTTCAAAGATCTAATTAAAATATTATTAAGATAACCTTTAATAATAAGTTTGTTCAAAGGTTCGATGAGTTTACACTGACCACATAGTGATTTCCGCGTTTACATTGTAGTTCAATACTACTGTAAATAAAATTCAGGATGTGAAATGTATCCTTTCATATTCCTTTGTATTATAGTTACGTTAGGTTGTTTTTGATGTGAAAATCATGACAAGTGAACTCAATGATGCTCAAACCTATCAACTAAATACAAGTCATCACATCGGAGTAAAATTTATCATAAAATTGTTTCTTTTTCAAACTTATACACACTTCAAGCGTTGAAACTGTGTACTTAATATTTACACAACTACATGTACATAATTTAGTTATGTTCTAAACACCTTTTATTGACAATATTAAATTTGTAAATAAACTCATCATAGATACCAGGATTGAATATTTTCATTTGCGCCAGACGCGCATATCGCCTACCAAAGATCATCAGTGACGCTCGAAAAGAAAAAAAGTTAAAAAGGCTAAATACAGTGCAAAGTTGAAGTACAATCCCCTTCCCTTTCATGTATGTGACCTACCGAATTAGACTGTTTACCGGATTTGTTATCACATAAGCAACACGACGGATGCCACATGTGGAGCAGGATCTGCTTACTCTTCCGAAGCACCTGATATCACCCCATGTTTATTGTGGGGTTCGTGTTGTTTATTCATTAGTTTTCTTTGTTGTGTCATGTGTACTACTGTTTGTCTGTTTGTCTTTTTCATTTTTAGCCATGGCGTTGTCAGTTCATTTTCAATTTATGAGTTTGACTGTCCCTTTGGTATCTTTCGTCCCTCTTTGAGGACCAAAAATTCTTTAAAATGTCTAAATGACGATTTTACACAAATAACTCGATATGTACACTCATAGCTATTACGTGACATATGGAATTAATTAAGTTATTTCAATGTCTTTTTTGGTCATATTGCTCTCAAGCTATTTAGTTTTTTACTAATCATTCCTTGGCTTTAAAATATTTGATTTTTAAGGCTCATATTTTGGTTGATCCATCACCGCATCGGACGGATAAAAAGTTTAGTCTTCACATGTTACAAAATATCATGTGAGAGACACTTGCTCAATATAAATTAGGTGAAATGAATTAATTTTAACTATTTTTTTGTTTAAAACTATGAAAATTAGGGTCAGGGTGTAATTTGTATTTTGTGTCATTAAAGCTTGGCTCATCTGAATATTTTATAAAAGCCTTTCTGTTAATGCTTTAAATGTGATTGGTACTTGGATTATAAAATGTTTATTTTTCTGTAAAAAAACACAAACCAGTCCGAAAATAAACCTATCACTTTTTTATGATTTGAAATAAAATAATTTGAACTCTGAGGTTACAATATTTACTGCTTATTCAATATATATCTTCATGTTTCCAAATTCAGGATCTATCTGCTAAACTGATAATAACATTCATATGATTAATACTTTGGTGCAATAATATGTTCCCCCATTGATACATTTATCGATGACGATCATAATGCTAGAAATGTTAATAAGAAAACACCATTAGAGAAATCGTGTTTATTTTATCACAATATATTGCAACTCATCAACACGTTTCCCAGAAAATGATTAGCATTTACATTAGCTTATACCACTTTTAAAACACACCTGTACACACATATAACTTTACTACTATCTTTTGTCTAAGAATGGGTTGTGCAATGAGTTTCGAAAAACACTTGTTTGAATAGACGCGCTTGTTCGTACCAAAAGAGAAAAAGTCTTGGTTCAAGGGGAGGTTCTGAATTGTTCGAATATCAAGAAGTGTCCTAATTTTCTGTTATTGTTAAAGTGTGATTGTTTTAAAATTTTGTTTGGTTTTTATAATCTTTCCGAGTGATTTTTAATATCAAAATCATCATTTTCTATTTTGAATTTAAGCTGTAAATGTAAATATTTAAAGTACCATACTGACAGATTTTTCTGAAGACTTGATATCTCACATTTGATGTTATTGAGAACCTTTTTGGTGTAATGGGACTATTAATGGAGTATTGTAGTTAACGTTTTGCCATTCTCTTAGCTTGTAGATTATAGTGAATACTTAGAAAGTATAATGAACCAACATGATAAGCAGACCACACCATGTGACTATCTGTGATATTCTTACCTCAATTTACTATGACATCGATGGTGATCGCGAGTGAAAGTTCCTTTAAATTTAAAAAAAAAATGTTGTTGTACTCTATTGGGAAAAGTTATGATTCCTTAAAAGATATCTCTTAGTAATTATTGATAGCAAATTTGATATGATTGGCTATGCAGTTACGAAGTTGATTCACTTTAGAATTGATCAAAGGGAAAATATAGTTGCCTCTGGATTTAAATTGCAGCATAGTCAGAGTCGTATTTATTCTTTCAAAGTATATCAGACCGTTCGTTTTTTTTCCGATAGAATAATTTTATACTAGTATTTTTGGGGTTCATTATAGCTTGCTGTTTGGTGTTAGCCAAGGCTCAGTGTTGAAGACTGTTCTTTGATCTATAATGGTTTACTATTACTCATTTTTGATTTGGATGGAGAGTTGTCTAATTGACACTCATACCACTTCTTCTTATATCTCTTGTTTATCTTTTAATTGTGGTCTATACTGATAATATGATTGAAAAATGAAGAGTATTGTTACCAGAACCGATTGGAATAAATATAACTAAATAAGAACGACACAATGTGTTTTAAGAGAGCACTGGTTTATATAATAAAGATGCTTATAGTGAGAGGTTAATTTAGCTATAAAACCACGTTAATCCACCATTTTCTACTTAAAAAATTCCCATACTACGTCGGGAACATGACAATTGTTACCAATTCGTTTAATGTGTTGGAGCTTTTGCATCTGCTATTTGATTAGGGACTTTCAATTTTGAATGTTCCTCGCAGTTAAATATTTTTGTCGTAAGGTATCAGAGGAAAGGTAAATAGTAATGGCGACTATTCTCAAAATACACTTGTGACGTAAATCATTGTTCAAACGCTCCACTATTGTTAGGGAATATGAGTTATTTTCTATTGTTTATACTTATTCTTCCGAATGTTTTGCACTTTTGATATTCTCTAAACATGCCCACCACACCAGATTCGCCCAGCGTCGTCTTCATTTCATGGATCAGTTTTAATGATCAAGAAAGTTTCTCGTATGTTTTAAGCCACATGCTTGTAACGTGTAAAGGCCATTTTCATCTGAACTTGAACTATTTTACATGGTTCATTGGTGAATCGTTTTCGTTTTAGGTCTGTTCCCCGGATATCAAAAGCTAAATGTAAACAATATTTGGTGTATGGTATGATAATGTATTAATCATGTATGTCTGGTAGGGTTCAGTTTCAATGATTATTGATCATGTTTATCTTATTTCAATATTCGTATTTCACAATTTTATCATAAATTCTGTAATGATCAGTAAAGCAGACGAGTCATTTCAACGGGTGCTCTCTTGCGAAAGTAATAATCCAAGACAAGATGTTGCCCTCGGGCCATTTGTTCAACATAGAAAAACAACGGGTGATAGGGATATAAGTGTACAACTTCTTGTCCAATCAAATTGCTTGAATTTGCCTTTTAACTTTCTTAGTATATACGTTTTCTGTGTACTAAGTAACTGCGCTCAAATGGCCACACGGGTAAGATTTTATTGTATCGTAATCAAGATACTGAAATAAAAATTGCCAATGGCTATTTTGAAATAATATTGTGTTCCAAATTAAACTTAACAGTTTGTAACTAATTTTCAAATTAATTTCAAACACCCCACTATTTAATCTTTGTATCTAAAAATGTTTTTGACAATAAAAGTTTTTTTCAATTAAATAAAAAGTAACACATATAGTTATTTATAACTTGATTAGAGTACAATGCCATCTAAAATTGTAATCTTTTGTCTTCCATGTAATTACTTTGTAACCAAAATAGAATGAATCATGAAACCTTGTGAAGGGAAATTTAAGCAATTTGATCGCTTTCGTCATGAATTGATTGATTATTGATTGATTAATGTCCAGTGACAGATATTTCATGCATGTAAACTATCGACTAGACTACCTATGGGTACATACAATGTACCAGGGGCAGCCGCAGGTCCATCTAGTTTTAAAAGGGGTTCCAACCCAAAATAAAAGGGGAGGGGTCCAACTGTATGTTCTTATTCAAAGCATTGATCATCCCAAAAAAATAAGCGTTTTCCACCACCCTATTTTTGGATCTGACACTGCAAACTATCTATATGTTTTAAAATTTATCATGTATAGTAAAACACAGCTTTATACAAATAAAACATACTTACACCACGACTACAATCTTTTCATTCTGGAGTCAATATCTTACAATGATGATAGTAAGTAGATTTACAAAACTATGTAAATGAGCTATACATAGTAAGCCAAAACATATCAATAGACTAATTACAGGACTATTCAAGTTGTAATATGTGCTAAATTGAACATTGCATAGAAAGGTATATACTATGAAAATAAGAGCTTGGGGCAAGCCCCTCGCTCTAATTTTCATAGTATATACCTTTCTATACAATAACCGACACATATAAGGACAAATGATCCTTGTTTCTAATCGTTTTTTTTACCGTAACCTATTACGTATTTTAAATGTTATACTTAATTTAAACTATTAATGTCTAAACCATCCGCGATAATCCATATGTGAATTCTTTAGTAGTGATATTCCATTATTCTGACAGGAGGGTAAAAACGTAAGTATTCATGCATTTGTTAGGTCATAAATAATTTGAGGTCGATTACACTGGACTTTTCCAAATTGTGCGTTATAATCTGATATTAACAGAACAAAATCTAAACTTCTATTATCATTAGTTTGACCTCTGAATTCATTGGCTATTCCAGCATACCAAATTTTCAAACTATTTTTTTTCTCACTGTAAACATACCATTAATATATTTCTGGTTTTGGAGTTTCAAAGAATTGTGAATAGATCAAAAAGAAACTGTTAAAGATCTGCTTTGCACTCATAAGTCCCCATTTAAATAAAGCATACTAGTTTTCTTTTTTTATACTTCTATTTTTAAAATATTATAATACTACATGACGGTTGCGATGAACCAATACATAAATAAACGATTGAGTCAATTACATGTATGCGCATGACGTTATTATTATTTAAGAGTACATACAATGTAATTACACCTTTTGTAAGAATCCGGGGGTTTTGATTGGTTAATAACCAGTGTATTTTTCACCAATTTACTGTTATCAAATGAATATCGTTAATTTTTAACGCCGCCGGGGTATTTGCTAAAAGGATACACCTTTTTTAACCTCTCTGCCGTGGTATTTGCCAAAAAATACTCTATCCGACTGGACGCTTGTAACGTCACGATCATCAATGCGTTTTAGTACATTAACATTCGGTGTAATTAAACAGATATATCATGTTATTGAGGGGTATTTGCGAAAAATACCAGTCTTGAGAATGAATTTCCCTCGCCTTACGGCTCGTGAAATTTAACATTCTCTCGACTGGTATTTTTCGCAAATACCCCTCCTTAACATGATATATATGTTCATAATATATAAAAAGGTCAGTTGAAATACACATGTTTTATAACGATTTTATTAAAATTAACATTACTGATCAAAGATAACAAGTTTATAATTGTGCACGCCTGACGCGCGTTTCGTCTGCAAAATACTCATTATCGAATAAAAGGTAAAATAAAGTAAGAAGTTGAAGAACAATACGTTTGAATTAATCTATCTTAGTTAACTTTCGAAACATACATTCTGTATTATCCGTTTTTTTCTAAATGGATTAAGATATTGCAATATGTTGGCCTTTCTTTTGTTTGTATTGCATTTTAGTTCAAACGAGATGGAAACTGTTATATGTTGTTTTAAATAAGAAGTAAGGACATTTTAACAATAGTTTTAATTTGACTTTTGCACATTCGCTCTACGATATTGACTATATTATATAATTAACAGCCGTTATCGACGGTTCCACAAGGACGACATGCATTTGCTGGATCTTGACAGAATGTAGATTTGGAATCAAAGACTCTTCCTGAACTACAGGTTGTAAGTGTTGAAATTCCATTTACACACGTGAAATAGATATCACATCTTCCCTGGGCCATCCGCTCGTTGTAGTTACCATTAGACCGACCAGAGCAAGAGACTCCATATCCAACCTGCCAATAGGATGGCGGTATTTCATATATATTTGTGCATTTACCATTATAAGGTGTCATGTTGGTTTGACAGGGGTTTCGACCATCATATATGTTTCTTTCATCTTGACATTCAAAATAGACTTCTCCAGCTGGTACAACGTATTTATTTCTGTATATTCCGTCGGAGAATCCCATACAGTCGGGTGAGAAATAAACACAGACTTTACAAGCTGCATTGCAAATATAACTCACTGCTAGGTAATCGCCTACAAGTTAGAAAACTATGATTAATCAATCAACCACTTAATAGTGATATAAAAGTGATTTATCTGTCTTTGGATTGACCAAATCAATTTTATAATATATACAATGAGAGTTCGACGTTTTTTATTTACTTTTTCTAACCGTTTAACAACAATGCAAAAGTAAAGGGACCGATAGTAGACAATAAACAACTAAAAATGTCTGTACGATTTTTTATTTATATTTTTGTATATTTAATGTTTTCACTCATTTATTTGAAATTTGTTGTTTGATTCGTCCTCTTGACTCAAATTGAAGAATATTACGTAAAGTTTTCCTAGACATGTCATGCTACTACAAGACATAAACACTTATCAAAATCAAATTTTGATACCAATATTTAGCAGTGTCTATTTGACATTCAACTTTATTTCATTCTATTCAGATCAACTAACATTTGTTTTTTGTCTCATATCTTGATCCACATTTCACGTCTGTATAGTTTTGACAGGACATAGATATTGTTGAGAAAAGTTCAGGGTAAGGACATTCGTTCAGGTAGGCAGGTCTAAGAATTTGTGGAATATGAGAGTAGATTCTCTCTGCTGTGGGAATGGGTGATACCGCTTGGCTGCAGTTATAGAATAGCTGGCATGTATTTGGATGTGGTATAAGAGTGTCGGTATCAATTTTACATGTTTGGTTGACATCTGAAAAAGATAATTTCAAGTCTATATAAGATATAAAAAAGATTGGATTATCAACAAGGACAGGAAATACTTAAGTTTGGTCTGGTAAACATATTCATTTATTCATCCTTATATCAATGGTATTTGAAACTTGTGTATTTGAAAAATAAGAGACAAATAACTCAAGAAAACTTCATTGTGAACTAGTTCATATTTTTGTAAACCTATTATGTGAATTGTTTTTTTTTTTTTATTTTACTTTGGTACAAAGACAATTTCGCTCAGTCAGCAGTTTCACATGAATCACACATAGAACTCACGAGTTATGCTCATGAAAGGCGCATATGCGTGAAACTCGCATCAAAATTGGCATGTTATCAATTTCAGGACAACTCTGCAAACAAAATTGGTATTTTAATGATGTTCACCAAAATGAAAATTTAACATGTTTAATGTTATTTGAATAAACGTGATATCAGTCCACTTGAATTTTACGTATTAACTCGTTTGAGGTAAAAATCAATCGAGTGTTTCATTGTATAATGGACAATTTTGTTTTTTAAAAGTTGATGAAGATAAGGGATGATAATTGACTTTAAAGTTGTAGGATAAATCAAAATGACAAATAAATCATCCCTTAAGTGCGTTCGAGGTGACATTATATTCATAAATATACATGTGTTAAATTGTAAGCGCTTGTAAGGAATTATATCATCATCAAAACATTTTTTGAAACCTACCTACTTCACACTTTGAACCAGCGAAGCCATCTTCACATAAACATGTATAGTTTACGCATGTGCCACCGTGTTTACATGGTTCAATCAAACATGACCCTACAATGAACCAAGATTTTGTGCATTCAAATATTATGTTTTGGTCGTTTGTTTGAACTTTAAATTGAATCGTTATGCAAACTGTACGTGGATTTTTCTACGAAGACTTAATACTTTTATCGCTTCTGCTGGCTAACGGTCAGTGAAATTGTATACCAAAGGAACATCATACTATACAGTTTATTTACCAACGGTATATCAATTATATCTTGGAGAAAATAAAACGCAATCAGGGGTCTTATTGGTAAACATATACCCCAAAACCAATCGAGTTTACATCAAATTAGTCTTCTATAACAGTATATATGGTCGATGTGAATAAAATACTGGTAGATACTGATTTTGAATCAAGCTAGGTAAACCATATTTGTTTTAAATTAAAAAAAAAAAAACATGAAAGCTGCTTAATCATCTATACTTTTCTGATTTTATTCATACAAATTGGCACATTTAATTGAGTAGAGACAGATAGTTAAGAGAGAATTTATATTATAAGACATATAGTAGAAAAGAGAATGAAACACTATAAGGCCAACACAAATGTGGAGTTTACCTTATAAAAGTCAATCATCATGAAAAGAGCTGCAGACGTTTAAATGTTTAACGTGGTTTTTTTCTATTCTTAAAGTAAAACATTCGGCTCTTATAAATACTGGGTTTTTAATATTAAACTGTGAGTGTTCTTTGAGAGGTCAATCAAGAAAAGCGCTTCAGATACATGCAATTCATCAAGCATGTTATAGATGTTTTAAGTGAATTAAGTCGATACCTTTGCTGGTGGACTATCAGTCCCCAATGGTATCATTAGCCCAGCAGTCAATACCTCGGTGCTGACATGATTTCTAACTAATGATAAAACTTTTCTAAAATTTTCTTTTGATAAATTTTAGAATTGTTAGAAACCTAAGGTTTCAACACCCTTGGCAAAGTTGATCGTATACGGATTTAGCTGTTTTATATTTTATTTTTGTTATTTAGCTCTTCAACAGTTTCTATACGTATAAATCCGTGGCTCCTACAAATTCCTGATGAAGGTATATTAAGAAAAGCGCTCCGGACGCATGCAATTTATAAAGTGTTATTTTCATTATTTTTATGTGTAAATAGATTATGTATTTGCTTTTGGTAATCGTATGGACTATTATGGTGCTTGTGAGAAAACATACCCGGTCTGTCAATTGTTTTGTTATATACGTTATCACTAGATATATTGCATTGTGTTACGTCTGTATCTGAAAATAAAATAGAAAAAGATATTTATCTATCTTCGCAAAATGCAGCAATTGTCAATTTATAAATATATGAAAAGTTAGTTTTTAAGGCGTCTCAATTTCACAATTCACCATGATTCTGTTGTGGCTTCTAAATGTGCACTTATATCACGGTGGTACCATAACCGTCATATCCTTGATATATGCTTTTTGAATCAATGAGTCGATGCCATTATGAACATGTCGTCCCTGTGAGTATAACAGGTAAACTGTTTTTTGTCATGATTCTGTTTTTAATATTATATTTTGTTTAGTTTTATATCGATCTGATGAGATAAGTGCTTTTCATTTGAATGTTTGGCTAGCAATGAAACCATTTCGTATAGTCAATGAAATGACTACAACTCGTATGAATATTTTCCAATCACCGGAAGTGCTTTTTTTTATGAATGTACTGATTGAACCTTCTTCGGGTGAGTGATACTGAATAAAAAGAATATAAAAAAATACTGGACCTTACACAGATAACACAACCGTCCGCGAAAAAAATAGACTGACCAATTATAAAACATTGAACATTTTATATCATGTTAAATAGGTTAACAAGACATGTAGTGTTGATCAACATGTTTCATGTGTGCCACAGTTGACTGCCAAACTGCCAAACAAACACCGATTTGTTATATACTTACACTTGTTCCTGTCTTCTGAATAAAAATGTTTTGTTGCAAAGAATGTGACAGCAGCTGTAACTCCTGCTGAAATCAAGATTCCGCAAATTACAAGGATTATTGGCCTCAGTAGAGATTTGTTCTTTTGATGAACTTCATTGTCTGACTGCTTGGACTCCGCTTTGAATGATGAGGTTAAAGTTAAATAATCGTGATTTAAACCATCTTTGACTGGAGATAATTGATCATAACTGGATTTGTCGATATTTTCAAGACATTCGTCGTATTCTACAGTATCGGATAAGTTTGTAAAGCCTCCATCAGCGATATTATTAACATAGCCACTTTGTTGTGCTGGGTTGCGTTCAATATCTTAGCAGCTAGCATAGCTGTTACGTCATAAATATCTATTTATGTTGAACGATATGCTACTTACAGCTAGCATATAAAAAATGGCGTCGATAGTAATGAATTGCCGTAAAATTGAATGATAAATGAAAATACTCCTTTTACGTCCCTTTTACGCAAATACAAATATTTGGAAAGTGGTAACTTTCGTAGTCCGGGAACGGTCCAATAGTTATTCGTTGCATTTTAAGTTTCCGGCGGAAGAACTCCGGCTAATACACAACTTGCAAAAGGATGGAAATTTATAATATCAGTTTGTCATTTGAATTTTGTCATAGTTGCCTTTATATTTTTTTAAAAGAAGGCACTGTTTCATTTTTAACTGACTTTACTGTTTTTCTTCAATTTCCAAAGAGTGTCGTCTGCTAATGCTATATATTCCATTTCTCCAGAATGTCTAGTATATCGCCAAATGTTCTTGCTGCAATAATAGAATTTTCGGACGATGGGGATTTGCTACAGGCAGTAGAAGCTACAGACCCTACAACAACCAGCAACACAGCAGTAGTTGCCTGTATGGCGTCTCTCTCAGAAGAACAGCCACTGTTTAACCACAGAATCGAGGGCTTTGTACATTACGATATTCCACGATACAATGATCCCACCTTTAAAGCACACTTCAGGATGACAAGATCAACTTTTCAGGTACATACATGTATAATCTAAATATGCTGTATAAGATAATTACAAA
The DNA here is from genome assembly GCA_019925275.1 of Mytilus edulis. NCBI lineage: Eukaryota > Metazoa > Mollusca > Bivalvia > Mytilida > Mytilidae > Mytilus > Mytilus edulis. Next base: position 40,610,895 of record CM034357.1, on the reverse strand, counting down.
GATCAAGAAGTGTGGGATAGCTTTGAGGGGGGGGGGGGGGGGTAGGACCTATATGGGGACTTTGGGATAGGGTATTTTAAAGCTCTAGATTATGGCGGAGTTATGATCCCCGCTTATTGTTTTGTCAGATTCCAATATCCCGCTTACACTATGTACGTAAGCAATTCTCATTTTTTTGTAATTTCCCGTGTACCGCTAGACTTCACTTCCAGTTTTCACAGCACAATAATTTGACTTTCACGTGTCACGCTTACAAAATATTGGCAATCCCACATCATGCTTAAACCCCAACGAGGCCCTCTTATGGATCCTGGAATTCTTTTTTCCAATTTAGGGGTGTCAGGATTTGAGTTTATTTTAAATCAGGACTTCTGGATTTCGTGGTTTTAAGCCTGTGATTTCAAGAGCATGACCCCTCCTACCCTCTCTTATAGATGTACTCTGAGATCTTCCTTGTGTTCAATATAGTAGTGGCTTTTTATAAGTAGTGCTAAGAAGATTTTGACTATTGAACATGTACCTATAGACTAGTTGATACATAGATATTGATACATGTGTTGTAGCAGCTACGTAGCTGCTAAGATATTGAACTCAACCCTGTACTTCCTATTAATGTGATATCCCCTCTGTGTTAGAGTTCTTTCTTATGCTGTTCTGTTATACCACTGCCCCAGTTGAGGGAGGGTTGGGATTATTCTAACATGTTAACCCCACCACATTCTCTGTGTTCATATCTGTCTTGAACCTGCACTTCAGTGGTTGTCAGTTATTGATGTGTCACATGTGTGATTTTCCTTCATTTTTTTGTCGTAAATGATGCCATACGTTTTCACCTTTAATGTTCTACATTTGTCATTTGGGGCCTTTTATGGGCTGACTATGTGGTATGGAATTTGCTCATTGTTGAAGACCATCTGAAGTTGTTAATTTCTGTGTCATTTGGCATGTTTGGTCTTTTGTCATGCTCTAGAAGAGTTGTCTCATTGCCAACATACCACATCTTCTTTATAATAACAACAAGGCACCATCCATAGACATACATTAAAACGATGTCTTAGTTTTGACCTAGTTACTCTGATGAAATAAGGAGATGGGTTATGATTGCAAGTGAAATAGCTTGCCACATTGAGAAACCAAAACTGAATAAACCAATCAATGGATTGAGAATTATAACTATAAACATTAACAATATCTTTAAACCAAGCATGCACCAGAAAGTAATCGTCAACCAGTTGATATCAGTTTTTCTCTATATATATATAAAAAAGAAGAAGAAGAACTATCAATCAGAGTTTAAAACATAGATGGTTATTATATCTATGAATATAGTAAATGTACACAATTGTAGGTCACTACTTGTGGTAAATCAAAACTCAAAACAGTATTCGTAAAGGCATCCTTTTAATCTTTTAAATTCTAAAATATGGAATTCCAGCTTATTGGCAAATTTGCTGAGCTTTTGATGACAATCATTTCTTTTCAGAATTTTACCTAACAACCATTTCATTTCAGAAACTGCAATTCAGGAGAAAAGTTTGAAATACTGATTTTCCTAAAAATTAATAGATTTCAATATAGTGGGGTTTACAGTTTTTTTTGCTACATGTTCATGATGGTATACATGTTACTTTAAACATATTTTTTTCCAAACAATATAAATTAGATGAAAGTAAAGGATACTAATTGTCACATGCATGTACCAAAAATCAGCCCAATATCTGAAGGCTCCTTTAATTTTTTTTATGTACAACTGTGATTTTCACCAATTTCTCAAGTCCAACTGTAATTTTGGCAAAAATTAGTGGAGGGGAACGAAACTTAAACTTGACCTGTAACTCGTCATGGTTAACTGGCCCATACCAAAAATCAGCCCAATATCTGAAGGCATTAAGAAAAAAACTCTGTTTAACGGTTTGTTGCGGAATGACAGAATGATGGGATTACTGAAGTAAAGAATATCGGAATTACAGATTTCGGACAAGGATAAAACTATATGGCACCACAACTTCGTTGCGGGGCCATAAAAAAATCATATAACAGGACTATGTAAAATGGTTGGTTGCATAACTATAACTAATGCTATATTTAATGTAAAGTTGACATAATTAAAACATACATACATGTAGATACATATACATTAAATTTCAAACAAAAGCCCTACAACATTGTACAAAGCTAAGAAATATATAAATATACAGCTTGTAAAGATATTTTTTTCTACAATAAATCCTTTACTAGTTAAAAGGTCGACTACAGAACTTGAAAGGTGATAGATTTTCTATTATTTTGTATATATCGGTTTAAAAGGATTCATTTCTCTAAATAGGTACTTCTAAATAATGGAAAGGCAAAGTCCACTTTTTGTTAGGGATACTAAATATATAATTATAATTAAAGGATTAATCAAAAGGTAACAAATGTTCACCATTAAATGCTAGACATCATGAAAGAAAAAATGATGAGGTGTTAATTAGGTAGAGTAGTGGCACCCCTGGGATACAAAATAGGTACCACAAAATATAGATTAAAAGCAAAATCCTATTTTTAGTGAGGGGAACAAAAAATATTAGAAAAAACCCAACATTAAAACATATTTTACATAAAAACATCACAAATGTTCATAAATATGGTTGTACAAGTAGATGAATATAGGACCTTTGTTTTTTGTTAAGGTGGTTTGGGTGTAGAAATGAATAAAATGGTCTTGCTAAAACCAGGACCAAAACTTCCAAAATCAATCCCGACCTTCCTTTTATGGTTATCAACCTTGTGTTTAAATTTCATAGATTTCTATTGACATAAACTTAAGTTAGAGTGGGAAAACTAAAAGTCTTTGGACGATGACGACAACGACACAGATGACAACCCTAAGGTGATACCAATATATGCCCAAAAATTTTTCAATTTTTGCGGTCGTATAAAAAGAGTAGACAAGTAAGGGTGTTACTGAATGTTAAATCCCTTAATAAAAATTATACAAAGTTAGAAGTAGTTAAATGTTCCTTTTAAAAAAATCAGTGTTGTTCTCAAAGTCACATAATTTGTAAACACACATAAATAAAGATGTCTCATTTTCACATTTCCTTCTTTTTTTTTTAATTATAATCATAATATTTCTACCTTTTCAGACAAAACATATATTGTAGAGAAGCGGGATTGGCTTTCTCACAGGAAATAATTGAACTTTCTTTTTAATCTGCGGTAAAAATTGTATTATCAAGGTATACAATTGCGTATAATACCAAGATTGTCAAATATGAAATATTTCCCTTCTAAAGAAGCGATAAAAAAATTATGGCAGATAAAAGTGTTCAATAAATAAATTTTGCAATAAAATACTGAACAAACTGTGTCTAATTTATTTCAGTTGTTACTAGAAGAGTTAATGACAGATTTGAAATGCAGGGTGGTTGAGCCTATCAATAAGGTTTTAAGCGTAATATGGCTCCTGGCAACAGAAGAATCTTACAGAAGTGTAGCGGATCGCTTTGGAATGTCAAAAGGTTCGCTACACTTCCACATGTTAGTCATTGTTGAAGTACTGGCAAGTAATATCACAAATTTTGTAACTTGGCCAACAACTGCACAAATGGAAATAATGGCGCTTGAAAATCAGCAGCACCATGGCTTTCCAGGATGTTTCGGGTATGTGGATGGCTCCCACATTCCTATCAAAGGAAGGAGAGAAAACCGAGAATCCTACATCAACAGAATGGGGTATTCCTCGGTTTTACTGCAAGGTGTTTGCAATTCTAACATGGAATTTATTCATGCATATGCAGGGTGGCCAGGTTCAATCCATGATGCCAGGATGTTTAGGAACAGTGACTTGTGTCATCTACTTACGTCTGTTCCTAAACATCTTTACCTTCTTGGCGATTCAGCCTATCCATTATCACATGCTCTGATGACGCCATTCAGAGATCATGGAAAACTAACAGTAGCACAAAAAAAGTACAATGTAGTCCATGGTGCTGCACGATCTGTAATTGAAAGGAGTTTTGCCTTGCTTAAAGGGAAATTCCGGAGACTGAAATACCTTGACATGTCACTAGATATGACAATACCATCCGTAGTAATGTCGTGTGTAGGATTACACAACTTCATTTTGAGGAATGAAAATTGGAAAGACTCTATTGATACTATTCCACTAGCAGAAATAGATGCCTTGAATATTGACGCCTCTACAAAGAGGAACACCATTGCAGCTTCCCTGTAACTTTCACTCTAGTCAAGTTTTAAATACAATAATGTCACTATGTTATTGCTTTGATATGGTTTTTTTTCAATTTTAAGGATATTTATAGTCTTAGTTCAATGGTGGTTAATCTATTGGGATAACTACTATTATGAATGTAGAAAACTCATTGTCAAAAACTAATTTGAGGTAAGATTTTTGATGAAATTTTGAAACATAAACGTACAAATGTGTTCAGTTTTTACGATTTAAACAGTGATTTCCCCCAAAAATATGAATCATAAATCTATTTCAGAATTTGAAGACCTTACTGATTTTTGAATGAATTTTTAAAAGTTATCTTTGACATGTTTCAGAAATGAAAAAATACAAGCTTTAATTGTTGATGCGTTCTTATCTGCCCTCACTACTGAATTAATGCCCTTATGGTGGTACCTAACACTACAGGGAGATAACTCTGTAAAATCAGCAAAACGTTTTAATTACGTTGTGTTGTTCATGTAATATTAAGCTTCTCAATGATCAAAATAAGTGTTTGTCAAAGTACTATATAACCAGTGTAATTTTTCTGATTAAACGGTTGGTTCAAATTTTTTGAAATTTATATATTTTCGTCTTAAGGACAAAGTAAATACTTTTTCAAAATTTAAAGAAAATTAAACCAGCCAAATTAATTTTAGTTCAGGTGTTGAGTACCACCTTAATATTAAAGTTTTTGAATAAATTAGAAATTTAAAAAAATTAGAGTTCTGAAAAACTTTCCTGTTATAAAAAAAAACAAATTATTTTTGCATGTTGGATACCAAAGATTTTAAAATGTCATTTTTCTCACGTTGGAGATCCAGAAATTCCTTGCGAAATTCCTGGAACTCCTCCCTTCTCTTCTCGTTCTCCTTTTGGTTTTCTTGGATGAATTCCTCCATCCAAGTTGGAGCCAACTTCTTCTTCTTTTTTTTTGGTTCATCAGGTTTATCTGCAGCTTTGTCTTTGTCCTGTGGCATTTCTGCTGGTGCTGTGGATGGTTTAGCTGCAATTTAATACATTTCTCCCTTATACCATTGACTGTAATAATTAAATTTTTTAAATGGAGTTTCTTTATAGTCACAATATTTTTAATTTTTCACAGTTTTAGATTAGATATCTAAAATATATTTGTTGATATTGTTCTTAAATTGAATTTCAAATATTTAATGAATGGCTATTATTTATTTTGATTTTATTGAACCATAAAACTAATTTTTGACTCTTCACATTGAATAATCCGCGAAGCGGATTATGTTAAATGTGAAGAGTCAAAAATTAGTTTTATGGTTCAATAAAATCAAAATAAATCATTGCCATTCATTATAAATAAACTTCTATCAAAAATAAGGCTCAAAGAACTTTTTATATTATTTATATTAACAATAACAAGCGTACACACATGTTGGCGTATGAATACTCAACGTCAGAGTGGGCGTGTCGCCATCAAAATTGACAACATTGAAAATAAAACTTATAATTTTAACCAATCAGAAGACAGTAAAAACACCAAATTTATTTATAATGATATGTTTTATAACAAAATCAGGATAAATTCGTTACACAGTGTTCAAATGTCCTAATACGGAATTCATCTGGTCGCCTCACCCAATATGAATTTTATTGATCCGATAAATTTTCGTATTAGGACAATTGCACACTGTGTAACTAATAATGTTACGCAGATCGTAGAACCATGAATGTACCTATGTATTAAATTAATATTTTATTTGGTTTTGATTTATTGATAAAAAAAATCAATACTTATATACTGATAAAAGCAATTTTATTCAAAGATAAAATAAGTGATTTTTATTAACAGATTTGATAAGATTACCAAGCTCAGGTCTAAATTTAATTCTAATTAACAGGCTCCCAAAACAGCACCCTCTAAAATAAGTTGAGAAATATTGTATACCTACTCCAAAAAAAAAAAGAATCTGCATATCATTATGCTATGCCTTTTTTATACAGCATTTAATCCAGGTTGGTTGAAAGAACTATAAGTGTAGAAGTTGATTTTCTTATTCAATTTGAATAACATGAATAGTTGATTTTTTTTTTATTAAATTTGAATAACATGAATAGTGTTTTTTTTTTATCAATTTCAATAACATGAATTGTTTTTTTTTATTCAGTTTGAAGAACATGAATAGTTTTTTTTTTAATTGTATTTGAATAACATGAATAACTACACCATCCAATAATAATTAATGAAAACTTATACATACTTGATGAGATGATCTTAGGAGGCTTTATCGCGGGATCCTTGCAGAGAATGCTATTTATTTCTTCATAATAAAGCCATGAGCTACATTCACCTCCTGTTTTAGAATTGGAGTCTTTAATTGCTCTGTATCTGAAATGTAAAAGAATAACAATCTTGTTTTACTGAAACAAATTGGGTAAATAGAATTTCATTTTTTTCATATAAGACTCATAAGATATATTATTGGATGGGGTCCAGGAATAGAGAATAAGTGAAGAATATTTCAAAGGGCAAATGAATAAAATAATAGAGATAAATTAGTTACAGTAAATAAATAAATAATTGTAAGACTGCACTTCCAACCTTCATTATTGGCCTACCATAATTAATGGGTTTGTATCAATAGCTGGTCAAAAATTATAAGGCATCAATTCATGCCAGCTTATATTATCAGTTAAGGATAGCCTGTGATGTCAAGATATATATCCTATATATATTGTGTTTTTTTTTTATCAAATTGGTGAAAGATGATAGATGATACATTGGGAGCACAATAATTAAAGGATATTGGGTGCTGTTTCAAAATAACACACATTTCAAAATACTGAACATTGATAGTACTTGTACATTTTTTAACTTTACCTTATTTTAAGGTTATTCCATTTTTTTTCACAGGCGTTAGCCTCTTTTTTAGTACCAAGTACTCTCAAATCTTGGGAAATTCTAGCCCACACTTCAACTTTCTTCATAGTTGGGTTGCCCATTTCCCCCCTCCTCTCTTTGTAGCAGTTGATCAGATTTAAAACATCTGAATGGAACCAAGCTGCAAAAGGACAATGTGTAAATAAAATTATTAATTTTCACAAAATAATAGAAAATATTTTGTCTACCTATGATTATTATCAGTTACATTATGTTTGCTAGTGACCTAATACAACATATAGAAATCAGAGCAAAGCTGGAATACCCATAATTATATAATTTTATAATTAACGAAAACATACAATAAACAATTTAACAACATAAATATAATATTAAAAACAGGAACATATTTTATAAAAGGTACATCTCTCTAAACAGAGAAACCACATCCCACTGGTCATTTCTGACTTTTATTTGATGTTTTATACTGAGGACTAGGGGAACCAACTCTTTTTATGATTTCCAAGAACATTAATATGTAGATGTCACATATATATAGAAATCTATTTTAATGAAAATCTGTCACTTGTGCAATGACATAAAAAGAAAAATATTAAGTTGTTTTAACAAATTATGATAACCTCAGATTTCATAAAGGTGATTAATTGTTTGTTTGTATTATGATATGTTTGTCAAAATACTGTTACAGTTTCATACATAAGCCTCTTTTTAAAGCTGACTGATATTATATACAATTGTAGATGTATTGAATTGTAATTGAAGTGTTATATTAATTAAATGATATTAGGATACACTTTAAATAAATATTATCTTTTTCAATATTTATTGTATTAAGTCATTTCAGCACACTGTGTAAACAAATCAATTTTACCTACTATCTTTATGTTTGGTATTCATACTAGTGGCATTGACAAAAACAAATGCCAAAAAAGTTTAAAAAAAATGTCAGCTGTAAATTGTCTTGTGCTATGAGCAACAAAATTATTTATATGTAAAAGTTAGTGCTGATCCTCTTTACTGTACAAAATTATTCCCATTTACCTGTGTATATTATTCTATTTGGCGCCATATGAATTTTTTCAAGGTCATAGTTGACTAAATTCATACTTTCTAAAATTGTTTATTATCTCAACCCTTAGTTTATTGATTTTGTATAATATTGTGTCATAGATCAAATTTATTTGTTCTGTGTATATTCACTTGTTTGTGTTCACAGGTCTTTTGATTGAGTAAAGCCATTTCACTTGATATTTTTCAGTGTCTCTTTCTATGTTGTGATGTTACGCTATTCTTTCAGTTGAAGGTTGGTACCTATTGAAACGTTTAAATTGCTGCATTTTGTTTGCACCTGTCCTTATAGTCATGAACATGATGTTTAGTGGTTGTCGTTTGTGGATGTGGTTCATAAAGGTTTCTTGTATCTCCTTTTTTATATAGATTAGACTATTGGTATTTCAGTTTGAATGGTTTTTCACTAGTGATTTTTGGGGGGGGGGGCCATTTATAGGTTGTTGTTGTGTTTCTAAAAATGTAACAAAGGAGGTAAGAAATGTGCCCATATACCCCATCAAGGTAGCCAATCAAATTGTATCATTAAACTCCAGTATAATAATTCATTTGGTCGTATAAGGCATGAATTTTAAATGACTTCTGTAGAATAGACAAAATATCCTGTGCACAACAACACTTACTTGTACTTTTTTCTTTTGGACTGACCAGACTAGGCAATTCTTTTTCCTGTTGATTGTCTTCTTCTTTCTCTGTAAATTAACTAGATAATCTAAGGATACTGAATTCCTCAACTGTTATCGCTCATACAGAAGAAAAGAAAAAAAAACCATTTGATTATTATAACTTTGTTGAACATTTTCTAATAAACAGCTGCCCCATGAGTGCATAATACGCATTCTTGTATACAAAATATTGCAAAAAAGGGGGGTGGACATGTCACAAAAGTCTCAAAAATTTGGTCTCTTTTTTCGTTAAACATGTTAAATTGAATTGAAAGGATAGAGCGCAAAATCTTTGTTGATAAACACTTCAATTATTTATCATGTTTATGGACCTATGGGTGGTACAGATAGGAAAATACGGACTGTCAAACAGATAAATGGCCTACAAAACATGCTAAAAACAATCTAAATGTACATTTAAACCAACTCAGAAAGCTACATGTATATTATTCTTCATTTATCTAAAATTCAATTTTATTGAAAAAAACTTTAATTTCATGCACTTAAACACAAGTTATTGTTTGAAAACTACAAAAAATGCTTATTTTGTGCCCCCTATTTGGTCCCTAATTCCTAAACTATTGGAACAATAACCCCCAAAATCAATTTCAACCTTCCTTTAGTGGTATGGCACCTTCTGTTAAAAATGTATAGAGATCCATTCACTTCATCTTAAGTTATTGTCCAGAAACTAAATGTGTCTTCAGACGACAACATGATACCATTATACGACGCAAAACTTTTTTGCGGTCGTAAAAAACCATTACATTTTTATGTTCAATGATCTTGGAAATCTGAATGAAAACCCTTATACATAAGTATTATTAAAAGAGACTACATTGTGAATATATATTTACCAAGTATCATGAGAAATTTCAATAAGACCTCAAATGGACATAAAAGAAATTCAAATTAAAAGTTTTAACATGCTGAAGAAAACAGAAAAAAATCAACTATTTGTATTTCAGGCATTAAAATATAGTACGCAGGAAAAGCCCTAAACAAAAGCTTTATACTTTTAAAATTTTTAAAATTTGTGTTACCTTTAAAGTCATGCCTGTAATTAGACACAAATTCAACTGTGTCATGCAAGAGAGAGGATGCATCTTGAGAGACATCACAAAGTCTTGGATAATTAAGTGCAAGATAAGTGGCCAATTCAAATTTGCTATTTTCTGTGATTGAATCATCTTCTGTAGGTGTCAAGAAAGGAATGATAAAAGTATCATTTGCTCGTGGTAGAGGAGATGTGACTTTATGAGTTGCCAGAAACGTCATGATTTTATCTTTGATTTCCTTAGCTTTCTTTATCAAATCATCTATAAATATATAAAGGTAATTGCCACTCATGTTTTCAACAAAAATCAGTTGATTATTTTTTTCTAAGTCTGTATTTCTACCTTAATGAGAGAACTTTTGTGAGGATGCTCACAATAACCATGATAACCCTGAATCCCACTGAGCAAAAAAAACTGCAAAAAGTCATACTCATTACTCCATCCGTCTTATAAATATGCATATATCATGTATATATATATTTACCTATAATGTTATCATTAACTTCAGAACTATCATGTTCTTGTTACTCAAACGTTCTGTACTATTCTATTGTAATTTTTTCTATAGATACTGTATTTATGATTGCTATGAAGAAGTACACACAAGAAAAACAGTGTCGGGGAGATAACTCTAAAAAAGTAAAGTAATTACTTACTCTTTTCTTCCACATTTCCAACACTTTGAAGCTTTTGAGTTGTCTCAGCCTCATGTTCTTTGACAATGTGTTCATCACACCCTTTAAAAAGAAATAAAATAACCAAAATTCTTCCTATGATAAGCCTTGTTCTGTACAAATAGCTAATGTCCAAACAAATTTTTGCTCTATTTGTTTAGCATGCAAATGTTATATTTTTTTCTTCTATTGTTGCTGTACGTTTGAATCCATGTATACAGCATTTGACAGGGAGATTGTACAGAAAATAATAATAGATTGTTAGATTTATATTCCTACATACATCATATTGTAATCTACAGAAATCTAATAGTAGGATATATAATCTGGTACAGCAGTTATGATGATATAAATATTTTGGTAACACTTATTTTCCTTCACATGTGTACTCGCTTGTCAAATTATAAAACTACAAATCTTGATGTATATATATGCCTTGTTTAAAAATAATTTTTGAACTATTCAAATATTTTGATACTACATGTACCATTAACAGGTGGTAAACATGGTAAAATTTTGAAAGAAATAAGCTTGTATATATGTAATTCGTATTTTATGTATATATGTTGAATGCTATACGTATTCAGCATACCCATGAGTGCTTTGCATAATGAAACCAATGAGCTCACCTTTTTTTTTCAATTCACTTTCATGCACTTTCACTGTGTGGCAGATCTGAGCCGGAGGCTGATAATTTTTTTTGATATTTTCCAGAACATGTTGATCTGATTAAAAAACAAAACCATTACATATGATGAATACAATATTGTTAACTTTCAAAGGCAATGCTAATGCATTAGAAAGAACTTAGATCATGGCAAAAAAAAAACATACCTCAAACCAAAATACAGAGTTAAACATTGAAAATTTCTCCTTAAAACCTTGCACAAGTAATTTTCTTGATTAGTGTAACATCATTTTGTGCCTTGAATACATCTATAAAATTCTTGAAATGTTCATGAATATGATGTATGGAATGTTATGATCATTGCATTATAGTTTGTTGTGTATCAAAAAAGGTAGTGATAAGCCTTACAATTTTGAGATATCATGTCAGTTCCATAAAATGTTATGCAATCTTTACGTAAAAAGACATAGTCCCCTACCACTTTAACTTAAATACATAGTATTGGAACAAATTTCTAAGTTGATCTATAACTTGTCATAATGTAAACTATATAACAAATATGGCACCAATATCTTAAAGCATTATGAAAAAAAAGGGTTGAACCCTAATTATTTAACTAAATTTTGTAGGATCAAGGACCATTTCTCTACACAAAATCATCAGACTGGAACAAAATTTATACTATACCAATTATCAAATGATTATCTTCAAGAATAACCCAAAAAAAACACAGACAGACTGCAAACAGACAGAGTGCAAACTAAAAATCCGCTTCACCTTCGGTAGGGGACTAAAAAATAGAACTGACATGATTGAATTATCGTAATTTAAACTTTAACAACCTCCTGCTCTGATGGCCTGTGCAGTTGGCCGATCAACCGTTATATCTATTTCTGTATTATCAGGAAATGTCAGTATTAATCTTTCAAAATATCTGTAAAAACAAAACTATTAGTTAGACAAAATATCTCTTTGAAAAAAGTAGGGTAGGTATAATTGAAGTAACACTGGAAATTAGGAATGTGTTAAATAGGAAAACAAATTTAATTACTTTAAGACTATATATGTTACCATTTACATATTTCAAGATTTTTTTTTTAATTAAAGCCTTAAAGGAAAAAAGACTACCATAATTTCCAAACGGTTGGCTTAAAACAGGATGGGAGTAATCACTGTGCAGTATGCACTTTTAACCACTATTTCGATGCCCCACACACACAGTCAGGTGTACTACTTGTACAAGTTATTAAACGCGGACAAATTTGGTTACAAGTGTAACATATATATTCATAAAGAGCAGCATCATGCATGTCATGTCAGAGGAGGTACATTAAGTATGTACAGTACCTTGGCCCATATATTAAGGATGAATGCCTGATGATGTTAATAAATATAACACTTGTGACAACTCTTTTAGTTTTATGGGATTGACACACCGTTACTCAAAACCTTTCTATTGTTATCATACTAATAGTTAACACGTATCAGTAGCCTCATTATTACATTAAGTTTCATTGATATTTACAAATTTTACAAATGGATCATTGTCAATGACCACAGGCACTAGACGTTCTGTCAATAGTATAAAAATATTGGCAATTGGAAGAAAATAGTGTTCATATATCATATTGGCAAAAGCCAATTGGAAAAAAATAGTCTTCCAATTGCCAATATTTTGAGCACTATTTTTTTTTTCCAATAATTTGCCAATTGCCAATATTTTTAATATTGACAGAACGTCTAGTCACCAGTACAAAATAACGTTTAGATAAAGAGTTTTTCGTTTGGTTAGTGACACAATAACAGATAATGAATACAGTAATGTATGATGTACAGTTGTTGTTTGCTTGTCTGTGAACTTACGGCACCATAGGAATATTCTCCATCTTTAGCTGTTTCCAAGTTGGCTGATGTGGTGAGACGCTAGCAGACGACAGTGACGAAACAGAGATGTACGTAAATACCACTAAATTGTCATTAAATTTGAAACAAAATGAACAAAAAAGTGATAAAATCACCAACATCTCGTTAAAATTTTCTTCAAAAGACATCTTTGGTCGAATCAAGGGAGCTAAGAAGGCTTGTTTTAAAGCTAAAATCAGTCCGAATGCGGACTCAACTATTCCGGATATTATAAATTCTTTACGCTTCCTTAAAATTAAAAAAAACAAAAAAACACTAAATGTTTGTACAAAATTAAATCAGTCCGACGCCATTTTGATTTCTTGAGATAGCATGAATAGAATAGGCTATCTAGATCTATGTAGCGGCTAGGCTAGCTATGCGTTCAATAGTTTAAATCTACGTAGCGCTACGTAGCTGCTACGATATTGAACGCACCCCTGTTGACATCTTGGCAAATGTCGTCGTTCCAGTTTCCAATAGAAAAACTATTGGACAAAAACGATAACACCCATTTATACATTTTAATTAAATTAGTTTAACTTAGATTGAATGCTTGAACAAAAACAGAAAGGAGCAATGTAAAATATATTGATCACACGATGATATATTTTAAAATGACGACGACTGTTGGGTTAAGCGACATTGCATACTGAGTAGGGTCTTGTACGGTAGGTATTGTTAAACGGAGAAATGTTGGCTAATTTGGAAACAACAATTAATTAAAATATTAAGAAAAATTAAATACTATAAAAGGAATATAGCTTCAGCATTTTTGTCTGATGAATTTGACTAATTAGATGAAATCATATAAATTCACAAACAAAGTATTCTAGAAGAGGTGACATCATTACTACGGGATGCATTTAGTTTTACTGATTTCAATCAGGATCAATAAAATGATATCATGCATTAATTAAAATCTAAAACATCACTAACGGTTGAGTTACGTACAAAATGTTCCGGAAACCCTCAATGTAACTCATTAGTTGTAATTCAATCAAAACTTATTTGTTTTGTATCTAAACCTAGTTAAATCCAGTACTTAAAAGCAATGAACAAAAGATTCGTCTAAATCGGACGTTGCAGTTTATGCTCTCTTTGCTAACAATGCATACTACGACATAACTATGCTATACGTTGTGGCTAATACAAACTGATAATTTATTTATATAGCAATACTTTAGCTATACGCAAATAGTTTAAAAAACATTAATTTGAAAGACCAAACAAACAAACGAACACTTTTATATTCTTATTTTAAATTTGAACAAACGCACAATATATGTGCCTGCCCAAAGTCAAGAGCCTGTAATTCAGTGGTTGTCATTTCTTGATGAGTTATTTATTTGTTTTTCGTTCATTTTGTTAACATAACTCAGGCCGTTAATCTTCTCGTTTGAATTTACATTTGTCATGTCGGTGCCTTTTATAGCTGACTGTGCGGTATGGGCTTTGCTCATTGTTGAAGACCGTAGGGTGACCTATTTTCTGTATTATTTGGTCTTTTGTGGAGAATTTTCTAGTTGGCAATCATATCACATCCTCCTTTTTTTATATAAATAAATATATTTTTTTATTCACATTTGTATTCACTCAGGTTAAAAAACACATTAAAAATAAATTAAGACAATTCCTAAATAACATTTTTACCTTGATAGCTACAGAAACTTCAGTGGTCTTCTTTATTACTTCATATATTAAACAACACACATATGTTTAAATGTATCCGATTGTTCGTCAATTAGCATTTATATTGTACATAACACCTGATGTATACAAAATGTGTAATCTCCATAGAATATTAAAATGTTATAGTATAACAACAAAAGATAAGATTTAAAAGTAGTATCAATTGACTAGGAAGTCTGGCGGGTATTTGAACGTCTGATGATAAAGATAAACACGGATTTAAAATATATTGTAGTAATACGAAACCCCTACTTAAAGCTTTTTTAAAAACTTATAAAGACCCCATGCACAATCGATATATGTAATGCACAAATAGATATGTGCTGAGACATTTTTCATATTAAAGTTTTCAAATGATTTTGGGAACTTGTCTTCTATAGCATAATTGATCACGTCCTATCATTGAAACCAATAAAACGTTGACAACACATTTTACTTGAACGCTGAGTGTTGTAGACACAAAGAAAATGGCTGCAAGTCAGATGGAAAAATAGCTTTATACCCGCTACAACGTTAACTCACCATTGTAAATCCTGCAGACAAAATATAAAATAATTCCCTGATAATTGTGAAAAACAGTTTGACAAAAGTGTTTTTATCTACACTGAGTGTTGTAAAGATTTCAAGTACCAAATAAAGAATTATTTCCATTTTTCCTTTTGCAGAAAGTTTTCGACAAACAGGAAGAAGCTACACTGCAGATTTAAAAGTTGCCTACATGCTGCCACTCAACTGTATAAAGTTGAAACCAAATACAATGATTTCTGATCATACAATCCAAAAAGTTTGACGAAATTAATTAACTGAAATAAACCAGCGGGTACTATGATACAACACATGATATAAATACCTTTTTGACGACAGGAAACAATATCTTCATGATCATTGCACCAATATCTAAACATGCGTAAACACATTTGTAATAACAAATTCCTTCTAGTTCATTTATCTTAACAGTTTAGCATGCTTTTTTTTAGAGACGGCGTTTAGTAACTTTACAATCCTAACGTTTTTAACCTCCATATAAAACTAAATGCTTAGAATACTTGAGATATTTAGTGTTGTTTAATGTATGAAACTACAAATACATGTACAATGTATCATAATATGTTAAGCATTTATTTATTGACTATTAACGAACAATAGCAGAAATTATATACATTGTATAACTAAGATATATTCACTTTATGCCCATTTCATAAGATTCAATTATGAATAATCATGAACCTCTAATACCTCTTATCCAGTTCCAGAGAATAATTTCTCACTAATTGTTTAAGAAAAAGAAACAACAAACAAATTATTATTATTTTTTACAAAATGCACGAAATTTGCGCCTCCGTATTCAAAACTGGCAGTGATTGTATGTTATTCTGTTTAAACAACACGCCATGTTTTATACCTTGTAGATTGTTATTTAGTAGGAGTAAATAAGTTTTGTAATAAACAATAATTCATAATAATATAGTGACAAGTTCGTATTAAAGGATAACGAGTGGTGCCCGTAGTGAAACCTACATCATGTCAAATACCTTTTTAAACCAATCGTACATGAATGTTGTAATATATCATATATATCGAAAGGTCCGAAATATCGTGAGCCTAAATCTATCAATTGGAAATACAACTTTAAAATTTTGATGGATTCAGTTGATGATTATGCCAGGCAATGGGCTAAGCGCGAGAAGGAAGACGTAGACACTCTTTCCGAATAGATTAAGGCAGTGAGGTCGTTGATACAAATCAGAATTAAGAAACTGAATGGGTCTATCAATGCCCATGCTACGTCAATCTTTAAAGACCCAAAAGTTGCAAAACACCTATCCTACCTCCATGACAAATATGTTGTTGTCCCCGCAGATAAAGCCCCAAACAACATCGTTTTTGTGTGCAAAACTCATTACATTACCTGCTTGATAAACGAATTAAGTACTGGATAATTATAGGTCTGTTCTGGGTTCCTTTGGAATTTCAACCAAAGATGAAGAACTGGATCTTCCATCACTGTATTGGATACCTAAACTACACAAGTGCCCTTACAAACAACGGCATATTGCTGGGTCTTCCAAGTGCTCCACGAAACCTCTTTTTAAATTATTAACAACTATTTTATCAGCAATCAAAGACGGGCTTCAAAGTATTGTGAAACTGCCTATTCTAGAGGGGGCGTGAATCAGATGTGGATACTTAAAAATTCCAAAGATCTTTTAGAGTACATACAATCTAACTCTCTTTTTCATCTTTTAACAGTATTAAAACATTTGACTTTTTTACTCTTTACACAAGTATTCCACATTCCAAACTAAGAGACAAATTGAAAGAGTTGGTATTGCTTTGCTTCATAAAAAAGAATGGCCAACGTAGATACAAGTATCTTGTCTTAGGGAGGGATACATCCTACTTTGTAAAGGATCACTCTGATTCAAACAAAAAATTCTCTGAAACTGATATTATCAAGATGCTTGATTTCTTGATTGACAACATATTTGTTACGTTCGGAGGACGTGTTTTTCAACAAACTGTCGGCATTCCAATGGGAACAAACTGTGCCCTCTACTTGCTAATATCCTTTAACTCTACTTTCCGCCATATAGATGATGTTCTTTCACTAAATAATTCAAAATTTGGTGACTACGTGGAACGCATCTATCCCATCGAGCTAGAGATAAAGGATACTACAGATACAGTTCGGCCTCATATCTTGACTTACATCTAGAAATTGACAATGAGGGTCGGTTGAAAACAAAACTTAACGACACAAGAGATGATTTCAGCTTTCCAATTGTGAACTTTCCATTTCTAAGTAGCAACATTCCAGCAGCACCTGCATACGGGGTATGTATCTCCCAATTGATACGATACTCCGTGCTTGCATTTCCTATTAGGATTTTCTTGATAGAGGGTTGCTGCTCACAAGAAAGCTATTAAACCAAGAGTTACAAATGGTGAAGTTGAAATCGTTAATTTTACGGACGCCATCACGAGTTGGTTGACCGTTATGGAATAACCGTTTCACAAATGATATCGGATATGTTCCTTACGTCGTAACTACAATCCCCTTCCCTTTCATGAGGTGACCTACCGAATTAGACTATTTATCGGATTTGTTATCACATAAGCATATGTAAGCAACACGACGGGTGCCACATGTGGAGCAGGATCTGCTTACCCTTCCGGAGCACCTGAGATCACCCCTAGTTTTTTGATGGGATTCGTGTTGTGTATTCTTTAGTTTTCTATGTTGTGTCATGTGTGCTGTTGTTTGTTTGTCTTTTTCATTTTTAGCCATGGCGTTGTCAGTTTGTTTTAGATTCATGAGTTTGACTGTCCCTTTGGTATCTTTCGTCCCTCTTTTGTAAAATAGACTGTTATCATTTCATTAGAGTGTCAGTACAAAATTGAGAATGGAAATGGGGAATATGTCAAAGAGACGACAACCCGACCAAAGAACAGACATAAACCAAATGCCAACAATGTGTCTTCAACGCAGCGAGAAAATCCCGTTCCCCGATGTGGTTATCAGCAGGCCCCTAAATAAAATTGTGTAATAGTTCAGTAAAGAAGACATCACACTAAATACTAAAACATATGTTTGAAAACTACTAAAAGTAAAAAGGTAATTAAAACAGATTTGTAGTAGAAAATTACTTGAAGCCGAGATGAAACAATAATTGAAGGTGTTTTTGTAATTGAGGTAACCCATACACGTAAGGGACATGAAAATGTTCAGTAAATGCATTCAACTGACTGGTAAAGACATGGTTATTCAACATGTGACTCTTTGTTGAGTATTCAGTCATGCTAGCCCACTACCATATTGTTTATATGCATTGTCTGCAAGTTCAAACACAAAACTCTTTGCACAAACAGTTTTGCACCTCTTGATGTTTTAAAGCATGTTCCAAGTCATAAGCCTATTTTACAGTTGTATTTTTATTCTATCTTTTAGGTTAATAGTTAAACATTATTATCCAATAACAGAAGGATTATGAAATTTATTAAATCTCGTCCCTCTAAACACTAATCTTTGATAGGAAAATAAACTTAACAAGATAGTTGTAGTTAACTATATGTGTTCAAACGACACGAATGGCCCGTCATAAAAACTTGAAAAATCTGCAATTTAAACAACACATGTGGACACCAATAGCATGAATAGTATCGAGCTCTCAAATCAAATACTAGTTCAAGTTGATAAAAAAATTCCTTGATGAACGAGTAGTCAAATTTCAAAATATCAGCAAACAGGAAGTGGAGGTACTGAAGATCTAACCAGATGTGTTGAAACGACATGAAAATCAGCATATCAGAACAAGACATAAACATGATCTGTAACTCATCATGGTTGACTCACATACAAAAAAAAATCAGCGCAAAATCTGACAGCGTGTAGTAAAAATTCGTACAACTGTGATTTTCAACAATTCAAAAGTCCGTAAATTCGTCACAAATGTATAATGCAGACCGAAACTTAAACTTGATCAGTAACTATCATGGTTGTAATACATTTAAAAAAATATCCCTATGTCTGCAGGTATATTGCAAAAAAATCATAGAACGGTGATTTTCAACAATTTATCAAAATCAATCTTTGTTGGTGGGCCACACAAAAAGTTTTACGCAGGTTTAAATATTGGTGTAATGATATTTTGTGTGATAATCATGACTATATTGTTTCCTGTTGCTCATATAATAACCTGCTTCATACAATATAATTTTTCACATCATAGTAACGGCTGGATTTCGTCCATTATTCAGTCAATTATTCTGGGTTGTATGGTAAGGAATCAGTGCATTTGGTTTGCAACTCCATACTGTTGGAGCAGGTAGGCAGCTTTTCAATCTGCCGTGTAACCACTCTCTTTTTGTCACTAAAATTTTTACTAAGAAAATAATTCCATATTTGGTATGCACCTTCATAATGAGTAGTCGGAGCAAATAAGCAATTTTTATATCTGCCCGGTTGTCAATTCCTTTTGCAGATAATTAAAAAAAAATCGACATTCAGTGAACCAAATAAAACTTTTGCGAAATGGTCCTAGAATTCATTAAAAGGGAATAGTTTAATATTTTTTTACAGGCTTTATAATGTTGAATTGTAGCGGGTAGGCAATTTTTACGTATGCTGTGCAGCAACTTCCTGTATGTCAATCGTTCGAAAATCAACAACACAAGATTTTAGGCAAAGTTTTCTTAGCCTCATTCATCAATTAAGCTTAAGTAGACAAGTCACTAAAATTATTTACAAATTTCAACATGAAAAATATCGAACAAAATATCTATTTTTGTTTGTTTGTATTTCAAATATTGTTTGTCGTATGGTCTTTAAAAATTTCAAAAACAACATTCAATTGTGTGGGTTCGTATTTCTAAAATATTTCAAATCCGTGTTTAGCTTATCATTTGACATTCATTTACCCGACAGACATCCTGTTCAATAAATACTCCTTTCAAACTATATCTATTTTCGTCATCGAAATGCCTTTAATTTTTATTCTTTTGACACTTTAATATTTAAATTTTCTATGGAGTTATTTTGATTTTGTATATATCAGTTTGTAAAGTAAAATACAAATACTTATTGACGATCAACTTGATATATGAAATAATAAAGAAAAGTATTTGAGATGTTCTAGTTATCGAGGTAAAACTGTAAGTTATGATTTTATCTTTATTGATTTTGAAGGATATATTTTTACCTGCGTAGATATTAATTTGAATATAAATATGTTTTTTGTTTGTTTGTTTGTTTGTTTGTTTAAACTACAGGTGTGATATGCATATAAATGTGTTTGTTTGTTTGTTTGTTTGTTCAAATAAATGTTTTTGAGAAATTATTTCCGTTTAACTGAGATATCGCTACATAAATGAATTATCAGTTGTTGTGACCGCTAACGTGTATAATTGCTATGTCGTAACATGTATTGCTAGCATAGTCGACTTTGACTACAACTCCCGATCCATACGAATATTTTGCTAACAGTTAACATAGTGACAAAACATATTAGATTTGATTAGAATGCCACTGATGAGTCTCATTGGAGATTGTCTTATTTGGTATGTTACAGGTACGGTGGGTACGTAACTTAACCGTAAGTGTTGTTTTAAGGAAGCACAATACAAAGATTTTTCATCCCCAATCAGACATCTTTAAACTGATGTAATTCCACTCATCTTTCTTTAAATTTTATAAATGAGGTACCAAAAGAAAGAAGAAGGATTAATTTTTCAAATTGTGATAATTTTATTATGACATAATTATTACATAATTAATTGTTATGTAATTAGTTGCCATATTGTGATGTCCATACTTGAATGAATTTAGCTTCTTTGTTATTCATAGAATCCCAAAATATTTTATAAATTCTTGCACAACACAGTTTGACCTCCAAAACTGTGTCTCAGATGTTTCCAATTGTATTTCATTCTCTCATAAATCTTCAATGAAGTTTGCAAAATCAATTCACAAGAGACCACTTAATTCAATTGGGTATAAAATTTGTTCTATTGATGTTTTTAGAAATCTAAGACACGGTTTTGGAGGTCAAGCTGTGTTGTACAAGAATCTATAAAATATTTTGCGATGCTATGAAGAACAAAGACGCTAAATTCATTCAAGTGTGGACATCACAATATAGCAACTAATTACATAATAATTAATTATGTAATAATTATGTCATAATGAAATTATCACATTTTGAAAGATTGATACTTCTTCTTTCTTTTGGTACCTCAATTATAAAATATATAGAAGGATGAAATGAATTACATCAGTTTAAAGTTGTCGGATTGGGAGTGAAAAAATCTTTGTATTGTGCTACCTTAAATAAATACTGAATTGATAATAATCAAATTAAAAAAAACCAACAAAAACAAATCAAAAACAAAAACAAAAAATTGCATTTCATTGTGGACTTTCCGTTTTTAATTTTCCTCGGAGTTCAGTATTTTTGTGATTTCACTTTTCATCATAAGATAACTTTTTACTTAATAGTAACGATGTCAGCGCTTTTAAGTACTTTGCTTGTGATTATATATGATTTAATCTAGTTATTCAAATTCAACAGATAAAAAATGATGACGCTAAAAATATATCACAGTGTGATCAGTATGTTTTACAATGCAAAATAAGTGTTTAGTTCCTTCATTCTATGTACTAAGTAAACCTCATTAATTTAAACATGTATAAATGTGTTATCATTTTTTTGTACAATAGGTTTTCTGTTCGAAACAGGAACAACGACAATTGACAAGATGTCAACAGTACAACAAGGTGGTTATGTTAACAACGTCGTCGTTGGAGGCTTTACAAACTTATCTGATAGTGTACAATACGACGAATGCCTTGAAAATGTCGACAAATCCGATTATGATCAATTATCTCCAGACAAAGATGGTTTAAATCATGATTATCTCATTCTGACCTCATCACTCAAGGCGGTGTCCAAGCAGTCAGACAATGAAGTTCACAGAAGGAACAAATCTCTACTGAGGCCAATATTTCTTATAATGTGTGGCATTATGATTTCTGCAGGAGTTACAGCTGCTGCTACTTTCTTTGCAACAAAACATTTCTATTCAGAAAACAGGGAAAAGTGTAAGTATATAACAAATTGGTTGAGTTTTCGTCATATGGCATAGAAAGACACATTTGGCGCACACGAAACTTGTTTAACCACACTACATTTAGAGATTAACAAATATAAGATACTATAAGATGTTCAATGTTTTTATCATCTTTTATTATTTTTTTCGCTGGAGTTTGTGTTATCAGTTTTTAATGTACAGTAGTTTTTAATATTACTTAGTATCACCCATCTATATCAAGTTTAATCCGTACATTTAAAAGAATCACTGAACGTATTTGGTACTTATTCATACTATAAAAAAAAAACCGGGAAAATGTATCTTAAAGGGGCATTAGCTAGGAGACAATATTTTTTTTTCGTTCAATCATTAATGAAAGTGACATTTTGAAATAATAATTCGCTTTAAGTAGTCAGTTTTAATAAGCTGCTGGATTATTCACTTGCAAGTAAATATTTCGACTTCATTGAATCCGCATTCATGTGAGCTTCGATTTACCCCTTAGCTCAGAGATTGCATGAATTAGAAGTGTTTAGTTATAAAAAGATAAACATGTCAACATTGATTGGAGACAAGAGTAAACGATTTGGTTGACAAACTTTAATATTATGAAATCAAACAGATACATCCAATTGCACGACTTCGCTATATATTAAAATTTATGTTTATTTCGGATTATATGATCATCAGCAGACTTCGGAGGTCACATTGATAGTTTGTTAAAGACTATAATCCTCACAAAATGCTGGTACATATCATCAAGTCTTTTTATAATTTTGATTTACGTTTTAGTATTTTATGAATCAAATATGAGAATTCGGGTTAAATATAAAGTAAGTAAAACAATGTACCGATAATTATGCGATTTTTTTTTAACTTATCAACTCGAAAGGATTTACACCAGATTCGTAGACAATGTTTGATTCATATATGTATGATATGTCGAATGATTCAAAAGTCATATGAAGTAGAAAGTTAACATGTCGGCTGTTCTGTTCCAGACACCGTTATAACATAACTCATATGCAAACAAATGTGCAACGCAATGTAATGTAAAATAATGATTTTCTATATAACTTTGTTTATCTTAGGTGATACCAGAATTAAATGATATATAAAAGAGAGTAAGAGCTATTGAAAAAGTAGGCTACACTTTGAAAATTTAACCGCTACTTTCGTATACATAACTCTAATTAGTTGGGTTTGTATCAAAATTATTTAAGGACTATATTCTTTACGAAGTTTAAAAGGCTGTGAAAACGAACCAGTTTGAATATATGAATATGAATATGTGCTATGATTGCTAATTAGACAACTCTTAATCAAATCTCAAATAGAGTAGATGTATGCAATGATAGCCAACCGTAGGGCCCTCAACATCGAAAAATACCCATATCGTATAGTCGTCTATAGTATGATTTTTAGAATAATTATGAAACAATTCAATTAATCATACCCTTGGAGACAACACGTCAACCAGCACTGTCTTTGACCAAGCGGTTGTAAAACTTCGCAAATTACCAGTTTGTTTACTTAAAACTAATCAGTGACGCTCTTTTAACAGTTTGAAGATTTAAACAAATACAAAATGAGTGGCTTGTGATGCGTTCAAGGTGGAGACATTTGCCGGAATGGCAACGATTCTAAAGGTTGTAAAAGGCAAAGATCAGGAACATGATGGTAATATATTGCAATATTCGACATAATAATAGTGAAATTGAGACGCCGCAACCATTTACATGATTTATATATTTATAAGATAACATTTGCTGAATTCTAAATTATGAATAAAGTCCTTTTTCTAATTCATTTCAATCTAATTTTCAGATACAGACTCAACACAATGCAATATGTCTAGTGACAACGGCTATAATGAAACGATCGACAGTCCTGGTATGTTTTTTTTTATCACTGACCACAGTTATCTACACGATTACCTCTTTTAGTTAACCCAATGATATGTTTTGTCCCTGTCTTATTTTTTCTTACATCCATCAAGCTCCTTAGATAAAACACAAATAAGACCTAAATGAGGTAGACTACGATTATCATATTCACTTTTAGTCCTAACTAAGTCCTAGGTATACTTCACCGATATATCGGTATACCTACTACCCTAGACCAGGACAACTGGATATAGAAATGAGTAATTTTACATATTTAAAGGAAGCAAGATATTTTCATAAGTATAGGAGAGAAGGCAGACCTTTATTCAGTGCTATTCTAACCCTTTTTATGAGTAAGGCGAGTTGACAGACTGGTTGTTCAATGGCATTTAACCGTTTTTCATAAGTGGGCATTGTTTTAGAAAGTGGCGAATAAGTGTGGGCCGATTGGCCAGTGGGGCGATTTGACATGGTTTCATATGTCAGGGGGTCATAAAGAGTATATATTATATAGTAATATATAAAGTATATAAAAAATGTTGTGTGGCGTTCTAAAGTAGATTTTATGAATTGTAAATGCAATTCTAATTTCTAATATGAAATAGCTTGGATGTAAAATAGTTATCCAACTCGGATTTGGTGTGTCAGTGTTAGATCACCCGAAAGACTTTTGCAGATGAGCCCGACCATCTAACTAACGTAAAATTTTAAGATGGTTAATTGAATGAGAAAAAAACCCAGTTTAAAGTGAAGGATACTTCTTACAATTTCAAATGTGACGTCACTTTTGGCGTTGAGGCTTTGACTAGATCGGTGTGTATTTTTTTGTGTTGGATTATGTTGGTTTATGTAACGTGTCAATTTTTTCTGTAATTACATAATACTTCAGTTTCATGTATATCTCTTAAACAGTCTTTTTATGAAATTTACTGTCTAAATAATAAGGATGTTCTTATCCCAAGCAGAAAACCCTAGCCTTATTGGGCACAACTTTTTTTAAAACTTTTGGTCGTCAGTGCTGTTCAACTTTGTACTTGTTTTGGCTTTCAAACTTTTGTATCTGGCCGTCACTGGTTAGTCTTGTGTGGACGAAATGCACTTCTGGCGTATTAAATTTTAAACCTGGTGCCTTTTGATAGCTATTCGTGTGTTTCTTTGTCCAATATGTTCTCCTAATTATTTGTATTGTAGTCCTGTAATGTTATGTTGTTATTCTAATGTTATATTTAACATTGCCATTAAAGCGGGGGGTTTAATTTGCATGCCACAACACCAGGTTCACCCACCATTTTTTCTTTTAAAAAATGTCCTGTACCAAGTCAGAAATATGGCCATGGCCATTGTTATATTAAAGTTCGTTTTTGTGTGTGCTACATTTTAACGTTGTGTTTCTGTAGTGTCGTTTGTTTCCTCTTATATTTGAGTGTGAATTACTATAAGACGTGTCACGGTACTTTTCTATCCAAAATTTATGTATTTAGTTTTGGTGTTATACTTGTTATTCTCATCGGATTTTGTCTATAGCAGAGTTCGTTACTGTGTGTCTTCCATTTTAATGTTTTGTCGCTATTCTCCTCTTATATTTAATGCGTTTCCCTCAGATTTAGTTTGTAACCCGGATTCGTTTTTTAATATCGATTTATGAGTTTTGAACAGCGGTATACAACTGTTGCCTTTATCTATACTTACATGTACAGGGCACCTGAGCTAACCATCTCTGTTTAGTGTATTTTTCGTTGTTCAGTTATCAGTATTTCGTAGAGTGTTTTTAATCCATTTTCTGATTTTCTTTTATGTTTGTAATTATTAATATATTTACCCTCTCATTTATTTTCACTACGCAAAACTTGTTCATTTAGATTGTTTTCAATTCTAATATGACGTGCTTCGGTCGCTTAATAAATAAACCCATGCTCTAAATCCAACAAAATGTGTTTGCGTATATTTACTTCTGTAGAATAATGAAATTTATCAAATTGGCATGCATTTAATATATTTGATTAACTTTAAACACTTCCAACCTCCTACATTATGCATATGATGTTACTAATTCATTTATTATGACTGGAACGTGTTGCAATTCGAAATTGACAAATTTGACCTAAATACGACAACCGTCCATGCTGGCTGTTCAAAACTCCTCCCTCTGAAAAATCACATTGCCAGTCGTGTGCTAGTTTACAAAAAAAAGGGAGGTTCCTGGAAGAGCCTACACAAAACCTCTACACTTATACACATCGGACATAAAAATCACCTTAAACAATTGATGCAAGCTATACTTTATTGTAGTTTTAATATGGGTAGGCATTATATTCGTGTTATTTTAGCCCTCAGTATCGCTCGAGCAAAAATAATCGCGAATATAATGCCTACCCATGTTAAAACCACAATGAAGTATAGCTGATTTTTTTGTCACAAGGTATGAAATCAGTTTACTTAACAGTTAAAACACACGTTCAAAATTTAATGTTTGAATGAATAAAACTGTCTAATTGTAGGGACGTGTTTGATAGGACCATGTGAAAACGGAGGAACATGCGTAAACTATACATGTGTATGTGAAGATGGCTTCGCTGGAGTCAAGTGTGAAATAGGTTGGTTTCTAAAAGGTTTCATTCTGTTATTTACGATGAGTTTATTCATACTAGTACTGGATTAAATATATTAAAAAAACTACAAATATAGTACTATAACCTTAAACGCAACTAAAGAATAATCATTTCGAGGACTAATTTAGCCTTCATTCTTAAGGTAAAATCTGTCTTGTATTTGACTCAACGTATATTTTACCAAATAAACCCTCACACAGGGAAAAACTATCGTGATTCATTTTACCTTAAACGAAAAAAAAACCACTAAAATGTTTCATGTGAACATCAATTGCATTTTCAAAATACAGTTATTCAGATATCATCTAAATTTTTTGGATTGAATAAAAAAAATCATCTTTATTTTATTTGTAAATTCCACGTGAAATTCACGAGCAAAATCACATGTTGAGATTCATGCAAATCTCAATTCTCGTAAAAATGCTAATGTGAGTTTGACGTATAATTTTAAGCTCGTTTGTGTATTTCGCGTGAACTTCCAGTGATATTCATGTGCAATTCACGTGAGGCAATTTGCCTTTGTACAAAAGTAAGAAGCTTTTCTTTTTGTATCTTTCGACCCACTTTTTCAATTAATCGCTATACAAATGCATGTCATTTAAACTGATCACAATTGAGTATTCGTGTACGTTATTTGCATATTTGTTTTTGTTTCAAACCCCTTGATAAATGAAATGAAAATATGTTTATGTATAAGACCAAACATCCGACCATTCCATGATTCCAAATTGGAGATGCCAGTTTTCTATACCTTAAACTTATGAAATAATCTTATTTTCAGATGTCAACCAAACATGCAAATATGATGCCGACACATTTATACCACATCCAAATACATGCCAGCTGTTCTATAACTGCAGCCAAGCGGTGTCGCCCCTTCCAACAGAAAACAGAGTTTACTCTCATAATCCACAAGTTCTGAGACCTGCCTACCTGCATGAATGTCCGTACCCTGAACTTTTCTCAACAACAACTTTATCCTGTAAGAATTATACGGAAGTCAAATGCAGGTCTAGATATGAAACAAAAAACAAATGTGAGTTGAACAATATAAAATAAAGGTGGATGTCGATAAGAGTGCGCCAAATTACCGGATCAAAATTTTATTGTAAACCCGCTGCATTTTTGTTTGCACCTGTCCTCCTCGTTTGTCGTTTTTTTATATTGATTAGACTGTTGGTTTTATTATTCAAATGGTTTTAAACAAGTAATTTTTAGGGCCCTTAATAGTTTGCTTTTCGGTGCTAGGCAATGCTCCGTGTTAAAGACAATACTTTGACCTATAATGGTTTCCTTTTACAAGTTGTGACTTGGATGAAGAGTTGTCTCATTTGCACTTATACCATATTTTTTTATATCTATTTACATCCAGTAGTAGCGTGTATTATTTAGGGAACTTTTATATAATATTCTTCAAGTAGAATCAAGAAAGCGAATCAAATGAAAAATGTTAAATGCAACATATCAATTATAATAAAAAACAAGTATAAATAAATAAATAAATAAATAAATAAACAAAATCGCACAGACATTAAGGACTGGTCAGTTGTCCACTCAAACCAGTTTTGCCTTGGTTTAACGGTTTGAAAAGTGAAAATTATGAATATGAAAAAATATCCAGAGGCAGACGAGTTACGCTTGAATGATTAACTTAATATTGTTTTTCTAACATACAGGTGACTATCTTGCTGTTAGTTATTATTGTCTGCATGGACCATGCAGAATCTGTGTTTATTTCAATCCTGACTGCATGGGAATCTCTGATGGAATATACAGAAATGTATACGTTGAGCCACCTGGAGGATTTTATTTTGAATGTCAAGATGAAAGAATTATCTTTGGTGGCGCAAATCCCTGTCAAACCAACATGGCACCTTATAATGGGAAATGCAGAGATTTATTCGAAATTCCAACAACCTATTGGCAGGTTGGATATGGTGTTGACTGCTCCGGTCGACCAAACGGTAACTATGAAAGTAAACGGAAGCACAGGTGTGATATCTACTACATTTGTGTGAATGGAAACTCCACACTAGCACACTGTGGAGAAGGAACAGTCTTTGATTCAAAATCTTTATTCTGCCAGTATCCAGCAAATGCATGTCGTCCCTGTGGATCCGTTTACAACGGCTGTTAATGCTATAACAGTCAATATCGTAAAGCGTTAATGAATGTGCACACGTTTTCTAAATAGCCAAGTTCAAATCATTTGTAAAATGGCTTACTCTACTTTTTGTTATAAAAAACAACATTAAAAAGTTCCCTTTTCAATTGGATTTATGTTTCATACACACATCAGAAAGGCCGAAATATTGCAATATCTTAGTCCATTCAGACTATTAGAATAAAGGGTTAAGAAAGAATGTATGTATACAAATTTTACTGAGGAGAGATGAACTTTTCGGACTTAATGCTGTTCAACTTAGTAGTTTATTTCACTTTTTAATGTGAACTCGCATTACTATAAGACGTGGTACGGTACTTATCCATCCCAAATTCATGTATTTAGTTTAAATGTTTAATGTTATATTTGTAATTCTCATCGGATTTTGTCAAATGTGTTGACTTCTTTTCTATTATATTTATGTGTTATGGTAAAGAAAATTAATCACCGCCTTCATTTATCAGACTTGATTTCGTTCAAAGTAATCAGTACGATATTTTACGTTTGAAGTTAGATTCATAACAAACCGGACATAGTTTTATAATAAAGTTAATTGCTACCTCAGTTTTATATTAATAAGAATTAAAATGTGCTTTGTTATTAAATGCAATATCAGTATTTAGTTCAAATATATAATCTTAAATTAATCCTAATTCTATCTTATTCATTCTTATGTGACGTCATTTTTCATTTTTTGATGCTCTGTTTTACTAATTCAAATGACGTCATTTTTTCGTCATTTTTCAGTTTCAAATAGGACGTCACTTGGCGTAGAGGTTTAAACGTATTCGGATGTGTCTACTTTTGTGTTTCAAATGTCTGGTTATGTAAATGTATTTCAGTTGTTTCCTGTAATTAGTTAATACTTCAGCTTTATCATGTACATCTTTTGAATATTCATTTTATTAAATTTACTGTTTGCAAAAGTATAAATTACTCTAAATTATAGGGATTTTCTGGTAACTTAACAGAAAACCCTTGCCGTTTTTGGCACAACCTTTTTGATCTTTTGGTCCTCGATGCTGTTCAACTTTGTACTCGTTTCGGCTTTCAAACTTTTGTATCTGTGCGTCACACATAGGTCGTGTGTGGACAAAATACACTTCTGGCGTATTCAAATTTTGAACTTGTTGCCTTTTGTTGGCTGTTGTTCGTGTGATTCTTTTTCAATTGTGTTCTCCAATTTATTTATATTGTAGTCCTGTGTTGTCATTTTGATGTTATATTTCACATGGCCATAAAAGTGCGAGGTTTGGCATGCCACAAAACCAGGTTCAACCCACCATTTTTTCCTTTAAAAATGCCCTGTACCAAGTCAGGAATATGGTCATTGTTATATTATAGTTCGTTTCTGTGTGTATTACATTATAACGTTGTGTCGTTTGTTTTCTCTTATTTTTGAGTGTAAATTCACATTGCGATAAGACGTGTCACTGTACTTGTCTATCCCAAATTCATGTATTTGGTTTTGATGTTATATATATTATTCTCGTGGGATTTTGTCTATGTGTGTTACATTTTAGTGTTATGTCGTTGTTCTCCTCTTATATTTAATGCGTTTCCCTCGGTTTTAGTTTGTTATCCCGATTTTGTTTTTTGTCCATGGATTTATGAGTTTTGAACAGCGGTATACTACTGTTGCCTTTATTTATTTAATAATGAGGAATGAGTATTTTGTAGACGATACATGCGTCTAGCGTACAAAATAAAAACTTATCTTTCTAAGGTGAATAATTTTACTGCAATACATTGTTGTAACATAACATGTGTTTTCAACGCACTTATTTTCATAGCATTGTCTGAACTATAAAATCATGCATATGTGTATGTTAAAAAATAAAAAGCTCTAAAAAATATCATCTTAGGTCGTACTCGCTGGATTGTTTTCCCTTTGTCTTGCAGTCTGGGACGTTTGTCGCAGGGGAGACAAAAATGTAATGACCTGAGGTAAACATGGCAATACATAGTTCCCTACCAATTTAAAAATCATTGTATTGGAACAAAATTCGAACATGATCTCTTTCTTATCACAGTGTAAACTATATAACAAATATGAAGTCAATATCTTTAAGCATGACGGAATAAAGTGTTGAAAACCAGTTAATTTTTATAAGTCCAAGGACCATAACTCTGCACAAAATCCGATCTTTATACCAATATCTGAATACCTTGTTTATATGAAATGGAAGTTATATGGTATACAGTTTATAAGGGACATTGTAGATAGTCAAAGTAAATCACTACTAACATTCCAACAAGTAAGACAACAACTTAATTTGGAAATTTTTTTGAGATACTATAGTTTATTATCTAACATTCCAAAATATATCAAAAAATACATCTAAGATTATTGTGATTTGAACTTAGAAAATTTTGTTCCCTTTGATGCATTTTCTAAAAGGATCTTGGAAAATAAGAAGTTAAAATTTGTATACAGAGATCTTGTAGATAAAATATGCATACTCCCATATGAGAAATTTTTAAAATGGTAGGATGTAACAAATTCTGAAATCTCAGAATGGTCTAAGTATTTCTCTCATTTGAAAAGATGTTGTAAGGATACATATTTTAAGAATTTTAAATATAAAATAATACATAGAATTATACCTACTAATACGTTTTTATATAGAATTAAGCAAAAGGAAACAAGTCTATGTACCTTCTGTAATGAGGAAGAGGAAACAATAGAAAATTTATTTAATGATTGTAATGTTACATACAATTTTTGGTTGTCATTTTTACAGAAAATTAAATTATTTGATGAGCATTTCAGCATTAGTAAGACGGAAATTTTATTTGGGATTTATTACTAAGAGTTTGTTTATAAATTTGTTAATAATTATAGCTCAAAACTACATCTTTAGATGTAAGTTAAGAAATATAGCTCCTAGTTTTATAGGACTTAAATTCAGAATAAAACAATACCAATCTAATGAATTTTATATTGCAAACAAAAATAATAGAGAAGCATCTTATGAAAGATTCTGGTCCCCACTACATACAATTTTTTCATGATTTTTTATCATTTATACTTTAAATTATACTATAGTGAGCAGTGGTATTTTGAATTTTTACTTTATATATAGACATGCATGCATACTAATGGTAAGATTGCAGCGAGCAGACTGTGTGTTTCTTTAATAACTATATTCTTGTATTATGAAGATAAATTTAATCAAAGTGATGGACATCACTCATGGAAAGATTAGAAGAGTAGTTTGAATTATTTCATATTAAGGTATGGTGGGGAAAAATCAACATTTATAAAGCACTATTGCTGAAAATTGCATTTACAGCAGGTATTTGGAAGGAAACTTGCTTTTCCAGTATGAGGATAAAATGAGCTCAAATTAAATAATATGGGTCTCTTAATTTCAATTATTTGCACAATTTTATTTAAACTGCAGTTTATATCTTATCGAAATTATGTTGCTGGTTCTGAACATGTCAAAAATCAAAAATCAAAAAAAATGCAAAAATTCTTCTAGTAAATGTTACCAACTATCCTTGTAAGACATAAATCTGGACCAACAGCTTAAAACTTTAAAGTGTCAACAAAAAAAATTGAAAAATGTTGTTTTGGGGCATTTTGTAAGTTGAAACAGAGGTTATATGGCATTGAAGATTAAAAGTTTTAGAGTGCCTTTTGATCAATTTTTAAAGTATTTTTCAACACAGGGCATTGAAAATGTACTTTTTCAACGTAAACCAATTAAAAAACTTATCTTATTGAAATGTGGATTCTTTCTTGATTGCAAAAATTTATATTCACTTCTAATAAAAATTCAAATGACTAAAATAGACATAATGATTGATGGGAAATACACTAATAAACAATGGTTTGTTATAATTAAAAGTTTTCAAATTTTTAAACTGTTCCTGATAAAAAAAAGTGTACTAATTTAATTGTTGATTATTTACAGATGATTATTGGAAATGTATCAAGTAAATTATAGGCCTTACTTGAATACCTTTTATTTATTCATATTTATATTCATATTTCATTTTTTAAGATCTTGTTAATCCATTAATCATTTATCTTTCAGATGTAATTTACAGAATCACTTTATGTAATGTAGATCAAAAGTAATTGGCAATAAATGAATCTATCATCCTTATAAATATCAAACATCTAATGTACACATTTGTGTATTCAATTATGAGGTCAAATACTTGTGTATTAAGAATTATATTGAGTGGTCTGTCTAATTATGTAAGACTGATGTTGATAGGTAATGTGGTCAATTTGATTGGCAGTTTAGTATGTGGGGCATTGTAATCAAAGGTCCACCTTGTCTCTGATTGTTTAGTGATAATGACAGTTGTCAATCATACTAGTTGAATCAATACCCAGTTACCTAATCAAAATGTTTTTTTAAAAGCCTGCACATCAACACACCTTAATGACATGCATTCTTAAATGAAACGCTCCAGTAATATACCCAGTTTTTTTTCAGTTTATATGTGTATTATGTGCACATACTTTGAACCATAGGGAACTATATTTCAGTGTGAATACATTTAGTAACAGTAGCTAACCTGTCCTGTTGTTAGGGAGGCTGGTGCCTAAGTAAAGATTTAGAACAAGTTCTAATCTTTCCAAAAAAAACAAAATGGATAGTCTTGTATATAACTTTCAATTTTTACCCCAAAAACCATAGTCATGTGTTGATTGTAGGGGTATTGTAAAATCCTGACTATTGAAAAAAAAAAAAAGATAAAAAAAATGTTTCATATTAGAGTTATTAAGAGTAAATTTTTAGGCATTTCAATTACTTATTATTATCTTTTACTATTAAGCAAGTCAATTACAAACAAGAGGCTGTCACAATGACAGCAAACCGGATTTATTAACATTTATTTTTGTCCTGGCAATATCACAAAAACCATAACTGATGAACAGTGAAAGTGAAAATCGTCATTATCAAATTTGACCTCCATTTTGTCATTAGTACCAACATATTAAAATTTGAAAAGCTTAGGTTGAATGGTTCATGAGTAAATGCAACAACATGAATGGAAACGCCATTTTTCGATCTTTCAAGAACCATAACTCCTGAACAGTAAAAGTCAAAATCAACATTAATAAACTTTACCTCCATTTTGTCATCAGTATTACCAATGTTATTTCAACTGATCGGGCGGAGCTTACGTTTTAAATTGCATGAGGACAGTCGATTTGAAAATGTGTGTGATTACGATGAATGCCGTTATAGTTATTACTGATTTCTAATCACCTATCAGTGACCTCAAAGGAATTTACAAAAGAATAACTGGACAATGTATTGATGAGTGTATCCTAAAACACCTATCTATAGATGGACTGGTTTATTATGAGCGAACTGGATAATCTCCGCCCAGTCAAGTGAAATAAATGAAAAGCTTTGGTGGAACAGTTCATGAGTAATTGCACGGACACCACTGGAAACACCATTTTTCAATCTTTCAAGAACCATAACTCCTGAACGGTAAAAGTCAAAATCGTCATTATTAAACTTGACCTCCATTTTGTCATCAGTAACAACATATTAAAATTTGGGAATCTTTGGTTGAACAGTTCATGTGCAAATGCACGGACATGACTGGAAACACCATTTTTCAATCTTTCAAGAACCATAACTCCTGAACGGTAAAAGTCAAAATTGTCATTATTCCACTTCACTTTCATTTTGTTGTCAGTAACAGCATATCAAAATTTGAAAAGCTTTGGTGGAACAGTTCATGCGTAAATGCATGGACACCACTGGAAACACCATTTTTCAATCTTTCAAGAACCATAACTCCTGAAGGGTAAAAGTCAAAATCGTCACTATTGAACTTGACCTTCATTTTGTTGTAAGTAACAACATATCAAAATTTTTAAAACTTTGGTTGACGGTTTAATGAGTAAATGCACAGACAACATTTGGTTGCCGCCCGCCCGACCATTTTTGTATTGAATTAATCATTCATCACACAAGTTTAAATTGATTTATTTCTTAAGGTAGCACAATACAAAGATTTTTCACTCCCAATCAGATAACTTTAAACTGATATAATTCATTTCATCCTTCTTTATATTTTATAAATGAGGTACCAAAAGAAAGAAGAATGATTAATCTTTCAAATTGTGATAATTTCATTATAACATAATTATTACATAATCAATTGTTATGTAATTAGTTGCTATATTGTGATGTTCACACTTGAATGAATTTAGCGTCTTTGTTTTTCATAGCATCCCAAAATATTTTATAGATTCTTGTACAACACAGCTTGACCTCCAAAACAGTGTCTCAGATTTCCAAAAACATCAATAGAACAAATTTTATACCCAATTGAGTTTAGTGAGTGATCTCTTATGAATTGATGTTGCAAACGTCATTGAAGATTTATGAGAGAATGAAATACAATAGGAAAAATCTGAGACACTGTTTTGGAGGTCAAACTGTGTTGTGCAAGAATCTAGCTATAAAATATTTTGGGATGCTATGAATAACAAAGAAGCTTAATTCATTCAAGTATGGACATCACAATATATCAACTAATTACATAACAATTAAAATATATGTAATAATAATGTCATAATGAAATTATCTTATCACAATTGGAAAGATTAATCATTCTTCTTTCTATTGGTACCTCATTTATAAAATTTAAAGAAGGATGAGTGGAATTACATCAGTTTAAAGATGTCTGATTGGGGATGAAAATCTTTTGTAGTGTGCTACCTTAAATGACATTGACCAACGTTAACCAAATGCAAAAGTTCAGACAAACCTAAACGCTAAATAACTTTATTATGAGTCCTTGACACAAGACTAATATATAAAACAGCAACTTCAATTGCATTTTTGTAAGATGCAATGTCATATAGTCTAATAATAGTTACAGAACATATATATATTTTTTATGTTCTACCTCTGCACTTCACACAATACTCTGTTTTATTTAAATATCAGATGTAAAATTTTATATACATTGTATCTTAAACCAGAAAGTCAATAGTCTCCAGCATAGAAATATTGTCTCATTCACCACTAAATATCTGTTGTAATCTGTAAGTATCACTCAGAAACTGCATTGGAAAAATCTATGTCAGCCATGTGTTAAACCCCACTGCCTCTACACACAATAATTAATACCTTATAACATAATAACTTTGTTGAAACAGTGTTTTTTTCAATTAGGGAAGGTACATACATCCAAGTGGATCTGCTTATTATTCCGTTATAGGGCAAACAGGGTATGAAGTTATTAAGACACCCATTACATAGCATAGTGAATGAACCTCTGTCCATTTGAAAGAACTCCATCATCAGTTCCTGTTTCTTCTTATAAGATACCTTTTACATGTACATGAGCCATCTTCCCATCATGAATTTCAATGTTGTACTGAAATTCGATAGTGGTTTCCTCTTTAATTTCTTAAAATTGATGCTTCCTACAACAAAAGTTAATAATCAATTTTATTATCTCTACTATTTTAAACAAAATGATTTGAAATAAATAAACCTAATGCTGGACAAATGGACTACAGATGGACCAACAGACAAACAAACATATAGGATCATGCACACCTGATACTGGACAAATGGACTACAGATGGACCAACAGACAAACAAACATATAGGATCATTCACACCTGATACTGGACAAATGAACTACAGATGAACCAACAGACAAACAAACATATAGGATCATTCACACCTGATACTGGACAAATGGACTACAGATGAACCAACAGACAAACAAACATATAGGATCATGCACACCTGATACTGGACAAATGGACTACAGATGGACCAACAGACAAACAAACATATAGGATCATGCACACCTGATACTGGACAAATGGACTACAGATGAACCAACAGACAAACAAACATATAGGATCATGCACACCTGATACTGGACAAATGGACTACAGATGAACCAACAGACAAACAAACATATAGGATCATGCACACCTGATACTGGACAAATGGACTACAGATGAACCAACAGACAAACAAACATATAGGATCATTCACACCAATGCTGGACAAATGGACTACAGATGAACCAACAGACAAACAAACATATAGGATCATGCACACCTGATACTGGACAAATGGACTACAGATGAACCAACAGACAAACAAACATATAGGATCATTCACACCTAATGCTGGACAAATGGACTACAGATGAACCAACAGACAAACAAACATATAGGATCATTCACACCTGATACTGGACAAATGGACTACAGATGGACCAACAGACAAACAAACATATAGGATCATGCACACCTGATACTGGACAAATGGACTACAGAGGGACCAACAGACAAACAAACATATAGGATCATGCACACCTGATACTGGACAAATGGACTACAGATGAACCAACAGACAAACAAACATATAGGATCATGCACACCTGATACTGGACAAATGGACTACAGATGAACCAACAGACAAACAAAACATATAGGATCATGCACACCTGAACTGGACAAATGGACTACAGATGAACCAACAGACAAACAAACATATAGGATCATGCACACCTGAACTGGACAAATGGACTACAGATGGACCAACAGACAAACAAACATATAGGATCATGCACACCTATCTGGACAAATGGACTACAGATGGACCAACAGACAAACAAACATATAGGATCATGCACACCTGATACTGGACAAATGGACTACAGATGAACCAACAGACAAACAAACATATAGGATCATGCACACCTGATACTGGACAAATGGACTACAGATGAACCAACAGACAAACAAACATATAGGATCATTCACACCTGATACTGGACAAATGGACTACAGATGAACCAACAGACAAACAAACATATAGGATCATTCACACCTGATACTGGACAAATGGACTACAGATGAACCAACAGACAAACAAACATATAGGATCATTCACACCTGATACTGGACAAATGGACTACAGATGAACCAACAGACAAACAAACATATAGGATCATGCACACCTGATACTGGACAAATGGACTACAGATGAACCAACAGACAAACAAACATATAGGATCATGCACACCTGATACTGGACAAATGGACTACAGATGGACCAACAGACAAACAAACATATAGGATCATGCACACCTGATACTGGACAAATGGACTACAGATGGACCAACAGACAAACAAACATATAGGATCATGCACACCTGATACTGGACAAATGGACTACAGATGACCAACAGACAAACAAACATATAGGATCATTCACACCTAACTGGACAAATGGACTACAGATGGAACCAACAGACAAACAAACATATAGGATCATGCACACCTGATACTGGACAAATGGACTACAGATGAACCAACAGACAAACAAACATATAGGATCATGCACACCTAATGCTGGACAAATGGACTACAGATGAACCAACAGACAAACAAACATATAGGATCATTCACACCTGATACTGGACAAATGGACTACAGATGAACCAACAGACAAACAAACATATAGGATCATGCACACCTGATACTGGACAAATGGACTACAGATGAACCAACAGACAAACAAACATATAGGATCATGCACACCTGATACTGGGACAAATGGACTACAGATGACCAACAGACAAACAAACATATAGGATCATTCACACCTGATACTGGACAAATGGACTACAGATGAACCAACAGACAAACAAACATATAGGATCATGCACACCTGATACTGGACAAATGGACTACAGATGAACCAACAGACAAACAAACATATAGGATCATGCACACCTGATATGGACAAATGGACTACAGATGGACCAACAGACAAACAAACATATAGGATCATGCACACCTATCTGGACAAATGGACTACAGATGAACCAACAGACAAACAAACATATAGGATCATGCACACCTGATACTGGACAAATGGACTACAGATGACCAACAGACAAACAAACATATAGGATCATGCACACCTGATACTGGACAAATGACTACAGATGAACCAACAGACAAACAAACATATAGGATCATCACACCTATACTGGACAAATGGACTACAGATGGACAACAGACAAACAAACATATAGGATCATGCACACTATACTGGACAAATGGACTACAGATGACAACAGACAAACAAACATATAGGATCATCACACCTGATATGACAATGGACTACGATGACCACAGACAAACAAACATAGGACATTCACACCTGATATGGAAAATGGATACAGATGAACCAACAGACAAACAAAATATAGGATCATTCACACTATCTGACAAATGGACTACAGATGACCAACAGACAAACAAACTATAGGATCATGCACACTATACTGGACAAATGGACTACAGTGACCAACAGACAACAAACATATAGGATCATGCACACCTAACTGGACAAATGGACACAATGAACACACAAACAAACTATATCTCAACTGAACTGAAAGGACTCAGATAACCACAGACAAAATTAGCAGCACACTAATGGACAAATATACAGTGACCAAAGACAAAAAAAATAGATCATACAACGAATGACTACATACAACAACAAAAAACTATAGGATCAACTGAACTGAAAATGATACAGATGAACCACAGACAAACAATAAGACACACACTAGGACAAATGACTACAGATGACAACAACAACAACATATGATACACACTGATATGGACAAAGACTACAATGCAACGAACAATAAGATATACACCTGATCTGGACAAATGACTAAGATGAACACAGCAAACAACAATAGATCAGCACACCTATCTGACAAATGGATCAGATGACCAACAGACAAACAAACATATAGGATCATCACACCTAATGGAAAATGGACTACAGATGACCAACAGACAACAAACATATAGGACATGCACATATCGGACAAATGGATACAGATGAACACAGACAAACAACATATAGATCATCAACTAACTGGACAATGGACTACAGATGAACCAACAGACAAACAAACATATAGGATCATGCACACCTATACTGACAAATGGACTACAGATGACCAACAGACAAACAAATATAGATCATGCACACCTGTACTGGACAAATGACTACAGATACCAACAGACAAACAAACATTAGATCATGCACACCTAATGCTGGACAATGGACTACAGATGACACACAACAGACAAACAAACATATAGGATCATTCACACCTGATACTGGACAAATGGACTACAGATGACCAACAGACAAACAAACATATAGATCATCACACCTGATACTGGACAAATGGACTACAGATGACCAACAGACAAACAAACATATAGGATCATCACACCTGATACTGGACAAATGGACTACAGATGGACCAACAGACAAACAAACATTTTTTTTTTTTTTTTTTTTTTTTTTTTTTTTTTTTTTGACCAACAGACAAAACAATTAGGATCATGCACACCTGATATGACAATGGATACAGATGGACCAACAGACAAACAACATATAGGATCATGCACACCTGATACTGGACAAATGGACTACAGATGACCAACAGACAAACAAACATATAGGATCATGCACACCTAATGCTGGACAAATGGACTACAATGACCAACAGACAAACAAACATATAGGATCATGCACACCTATACTGGACAAATGGACTACAGATGAACCACAGACAAACAAACTATAGGATCATGCACACCTGAACTGGACAATGGACTACAGATGAACCAACAGACAAACAAACATATAGGATCATGCACACCTAATCTGGACAAATGGACTACAGATGAACCAACAGACAAACAAACATATAGGATCATCACACCTAACTGGACAAATGGACTACAGATGAACCAACAGACAAACAAACATATGGATCATGCACACCTAATGCTGGACAAATGGACTACAGATGACCAACAGACAAACAAACATATAGGATCATCACACCTATCTGGACAAATGGACTACAGATGGACCAACAGACAAACAAACATATAGATCATGCACACCTGAACTGGACAAATGGACTACAGAGGACCAACAGACAAACAAACATATAGGATCATGCACACCTGATCTGACAAATGGACTACAGATGACCAACAGACAAACAAACATATAGGATCATCACACCTGATACTGGACAAATGGACTACAGATGAACCAACAGACAAACAAACATATAGGATCATCACACCTGATACTGGACAAATGGACTACAGATGAACCAACAGACAACAAACATATAGGATCATCACACCTGATACTGGACAAATGGACTACAGATGAACCAACAGACAAACAAACATATAGGATCATTCACACCTATACTGGACAAATGGACTACAGATGACCACAGACAAACAAACATATAGGATCATCACACCTGATACTGGCAAATGGACTACAGATGAACCAACAGACAAACAAACATATAGGATCATCACACCTGATACTGGACAAATGGACTACAGATGAACCAACAGACAAACAAACATATAGGATCATCACACCTGATACTGGACAAATGACTACAATGACCAACAGACAAACAAACATATAGGATCATCACACCTATCTGGACAAATGGACTACAGATGAACCAACAGACAAACAAACATATAGGATCATCACACTGATACTGGACAAATGGACTACAGATGACCAACAGACAAACAAACATATAGGATCATCACACCTAACTGGACAAATGGACTACAGATGAACCAACAGACAAACAAACATATAGGATCATGCACACCTAATCTGGACAAATGGACTACAGATGAACCAACAGACAAACAAACATATAGGATCATGCACACCTAATGCTGGACAAATGGACTACAGATGAACCAACAGACAAACAAACATATAGGATCATGCACACCTAAATGCTGGACAACATGGAACCTACAGATGAACCAACAGACAAACAAACATATAGGATCATGCACACCTGATACTGGACAAATGGACTACAGATGGACCAACAGACAAACAAACATATAGGATCATGCACACTGATCTGGACAAATGGACTACAGATGACCAACAGACAAACAAACATATAGGATCATGCACACCTGAACTGGACAAATGGACTACAGATGACCAACAGACAAACAAACATATAGGATCATTCACACCTGATACTGGACAAATGGACTACAGATGGACCAACAGACAAACAAACATATAGGATCATCACACCTGAACTGGACAAATGGACTACAGATGGACCAACAGACAAACAACATTAGGATCATTCACACCTGATACTGGACAAATGGACTACAGATGACCAACAGACAAACAAACATATAGGATCATTCACACCTGATACTGGACAATGGACTACAGATGACCAACAGACAAACAAACATATAGGATCATTCACACCTAATGGACAAATGGACTACAGATGACCAACAGACAAACAAACATATAGGATCATTCACACTGATACTGGACAAATGGACTACAGATGGACCAACAGACAAACAAACATATAGGATCATCACACTGATACTGGACAAATGGACTACAGATGAACCAACAGACAAACAAACATATAGGATCATCACACCTATGCTGGACAAATGGACTACAGATGACCAACAGACAAACAAACATATAGGATCATCACACCTAATCTGGACAAATGGACTACAGATGGACCAACAGACAAACAACATATAGGATCATGCACACCTGATACTGGACAAATGGACTACAGATGACCAACAGACAAACAAACATATAGGATCATGCACACCTGATATGGACAAATGGACTACAGATGACCAACAGACAAAAAACATATAGGATCATGCACACCTGATACTG
Source organism: Mytilus edulis (assembly GCA_019925275.1). NCBI lineage: Eukaryota > Metazoa > Mollusca > Bivalvia > Mytilida > Mytilidae > Mytilus > Mytilus edulis. The sequence goes on along the minus strand of CM034357.1, from coordinate 40,568,051 downwards.
GACAAATGGACTACAGATGGACCAACAGACAAACAAACATATAGGATCATTCACACCTGAACTGACAAATGGACTACAGATGAACCAACAGACAAAAACATATAGGATCATGCACACCTGATACTGGACAAATGGACTACAGATGACCAACAGACAAACAAACATATAGGATCATCACACCTGATATGGACAAATGGACTACAGATGACCACAGACAAACAAACATATAGGATCATCACCCTAACTGGACAAATGGACTACAGATGAACACAGACAAACAAACATATAGGATCATTCACACTGATATCTGGACAAATGGACTACAGATGAACCAACAGACAAACAAACATATAGGATCATGCACACTGATACTGGACAAATGGACTACAGATGACCAACAGACAAACAAACATATAGGATCATGCACACCTGATACTGGACAAATGGACTACAGATGGACAAAGACAAACAAAATAGGATCATGCACACTATGGACAAATGGACTACAGATGACCAACAGACAACAAACATATAGGATCATGCACACCTACTGGACAAATGGACTACAGATGAACCAACAGACAAAAAACATATAGGATCATGCACACCTGATATGGACAAATGGACTACAGATGGACAACAGACAAACAAACATATAGGATCATGCACACCATGGACAATGGACTAAGAGACCAACAGACAACAAACATTAGGATCATCACACTAACTGACAATGGACTAAGATGACCAAAGACAAACACAAATATGGATCATCACACACCTGATATGGACAAATGGACTACAGATGACCAACAGACAAAAAACATATAGGATCATCACACCTGAACTGGACAAATGGACTACAGATGACCAACAGACAACAAACATATAGGATCATGCACACCTATTGGACAAATGGACTACAGATGACAACAGAAAACAAATATAGGTCATGCACACCTGAACTGGACAATGGACTACAGATGAACCAACAGACAACAAACATATAGGATCATGCACACTGATACTGGACAATGGACTACAGATGAACCAACAGACAACAAACATATGGATCATCACCTAACTGGACAAAGGACTACAATGGACCAACGACAAACAAACATAGGATCTCACACCTAACTGGACAATGGACTACAGTGACAACAGACAACAACATATGGATCATCACACTGAACTGAAAATGGACTACAAGACCAACAGACAAACAAACATTAGGATCATCACCCTGTACTGACAATGGACTACAGATGACCAACAGACAAACAAACATATAGGTCATGCCCCTGATATGACAAAGGATACAGATGACCAACAGACACAAACATGAATGCACACTGAGCTGCAATGGACTAAGATGGACAAGACAAAACATAAGGATATGCACACCTGATCTGGACAAATGGACTACAGATGACCAACAGACAAACAAACATATGTCATCACACTATATGGACAAATGACTACAGATGGACAACACAAACAAACATATGGATCATCAACACAAACAAATCAGCCTAGCGACAAATGGACTCAGATGGACCACAGACAAACAAACAATAGGACATGCACACCTATCTGGACAAATGGACTCAGATGGACCAACAGACAACAAACATATAGGATCATGCACCGAGACTGACAAATGGACTACAATGACCAACAGACCAACAAACATAAGATCATGCACACCTGATACGGACAAAGGACTACAGATGGACCACAGCACACAAACAATAGGATCATCCACTGAGACTGGACAAATGGACTACGATGAACCAACAGACAAACAAACATATAGGTCAGCACCCCTGATACTGGACAAATGGACTACAGATGAACCAACAGACAAACAAACATATAGGATCTTCACACCTGATACTGGACAAATGGACTACAGTGGACCACAGACAAACAAACATATGGATCATCACACCTAATTGGAAAATGGACTACAGATGGACCACAGACAAACAAACACTATAGGATCATCACACCTGAATGGACAAATGATACTACAATGAACCCAACAGGACAAACAAACATATAGGATCATGCACACCTGATACTGGACAAATGGACTACAGATGGACCAACAGACAAACAAACATATAGGATCATGCACACCTGAGACTGGACAAATGGACTACAGATGGACCAACAGACAAACAAACATATAGGATCATTCACACCTGATACTAGTCAAATGGACTACAGATGGACCAACAGACAAACAAACATATAGGATCATGCACACCTGATACTGGATAAATGGACTACAGATGGACCAACAGACAAACAAACATATAGGATCATTCACACCTGATACTGGACAAATGGACTACAGATGAACCAACAGACAAACAAACATATAGGATCATTCACACCTGATACTGGACAAATGGACTACAGATGGACCAACAGACAAACAAACATATAGGATCATTCACACCTAATGCTGGACAAATGGACTACAGATGAACCAACAGACAAACAAACATATAGGATCATGCACACCTGATACTGGACAAATGGACTACAGATGGACCAACAGACAAACAAACATATAGGATCATGCACACCTGAGACTGGACAAATGGACTACAGATGAACCAACAGACAAACAAACATATAGGATCATGCACACCTGATACTGGACAAATGGACTACAGATGAACCAACAGACAAACAAACATATAGGATCATGCACACCTGATACTGGACAAATGGACTACAGATGGACCAACAGACAAACAAACATATAGCATCATGCACACCTGATACTGGACAAATGGACTACAGATGGACCAACAGACAAACAAACATATAGGATCATGCACACCTGAAAACATAAAGCCCCATTTCTGTTATTGACAGGGCATCAAAAATTACAATTTCTGTTAAGGATGTTCGCTTGTCCTGTTTTGGAATTTTTGTCAGATTTTCAGAATCCATTTGAATGACTTAACAATTTTTGCCCATTGACACCCATTTTTCTTTTTATAAATCTTTTACATGTATAATTATAAGCCGTTTGTAAAAGCCTTATAAAATCCTTGTTATTTTTTAATAGTTTTTGAGAACATAAACTTGTCAGTGTTAAAGCTATGAAAAATCAAGAGAAAACATTTTCCCGCCAAAATTTCAATGGCTAATATCTCGAAAACAAGCACATTGACCTAGATATTTTTTTGGCTTTTATGGTTTCTTCATTAATCCCTCATCAATATATACTAGTGATAAATGAAATGTTTGTTACTTTGAAACTGAGTAGCAAACCTCTTTAACACATAGTTATAAATTTTAGGACAACTATACATATCCCTAAATAAAGAGGATTTTTTTTTAAAGGAAAATGGACTGGCTGTGATAAGATTTTCTGATCTTTGAATTACGCAAGGCAAGATTTTGAAGTCAGAAGAGGACATGACATAGGTTTCAAAACTGTATACATCTTTTAAAATAGCGTATCATCATTTAAAGTGTAGTGAAAATTATAAAATATAAAACTGCTATGCTTTGAATATTAAAAACTTACCTGTACAATAAACTAACAGCTTCCTCCTATGTTTGTTTTCATGTATTGAATTCAATATTATTTAGTCTAATAAAAGTTTCCATCAGTATACTACGCTCATCATCTTGCAGTATATTAAGAGGCTTAGAGTAATAAATTGTAGCTCTGTCTTGAGGAGTAAGTTCCTGATTTCCTTCTAACTTACGAAAATGAGTGTTTGATATTTCCAATAAGGTCATGTATACCTGAAACGTTAACAGAAAATAAAATTTCACAATTGAATCTTCAAAACATACTACTCAAATTTCATACGGAAATTCTACATGAACCTTTTACAAAAATATCCATTGCCTTATACTTCCCGTTTTATTGACCTTCATTAATTCAAATTGGAATTTGGCAAACATTGGGTAAATCAAAAGGTATTATGCACTAATTAAGAAGTCACACGCTCACATGGCATTGCAAGAGCAATCCATGCCTTGGTTAGAAAACCTAAGTGTTTGGAATACTTCAACAGTTTTATGATTCAAATTGGAATTTGGCAAACATTGGGTAAATCAAAAGGTATTATGCACTATTTAAGAAGTCACACACTCACATGGCATTGCAAGAGCAATCCATGCCTTGGTTAGAAAACCTAAGTGTTTGGAATACTAACAGTTTTATGAACAGTAAATTAACTTAAAAGTTACTTTTGGACTTATTCAAAGCCAGATGATTAAATACACAGTTGCTTTTTTTTGTTAAGTTGCAGAACCATGAAACTGAGGTCAAAATAGACACTTCAGAAGATTTGGCATCTGTACACAATGAACTTAGTTGAACACTTCAATTCATGTGCAGTCTTTCTTTGAAATCATTGGAATCTGGTTTGAGAAGCATTCTTAGAAAACAAAAATCAAATGTTATAAAATATGAGAAACATTATTCAGAAAATCTGGATTATGACAAATGGTAATTAAATTTTAATTCAGTTTTTTGTCTGTATCAGAATAAAATCAAATAGAGACACAAGTTAAAGTGAACAAATAGAGTTATCCCTCTTTCCACTGACTCTCATTCATTTGTCATTTAGAGTGTATTAAAGTTTTTGATTATGTTTTCATTATATATAATGTATATGTTATGTATAATTATCAAATACAATATACATTTAAGTATTAAGACTGAACGCAAATGCAGCCACTCCTATTTGAGACAAAAAACATTAAAAAAAATTAGCTCACAACAGATGCTAAAATTGAAGATTTCAGTAATTTAGCATGACTTGACTAGTACCTGATACATGTGTATTGTGTTGTCAAAACAGCGCATATCTATATAACAGAAGTATTCTACTTTCCAAAACATAGTTGAAAGTTTACATTTAAACAATTTGTAAAATTGCTATATTTGGGACCAAAAAGGAGTCTTACTGGGCCTACTCCTTTCTTCTTCATGAACATATGATTTCATAGTTTTACCTGGCCAATACCTAAGAAATCAACCAAAAATGGTACTCTACAAATGATATGGAATACACAGTATTGTAAAATACCTTTGTTCCATCTACAATCATTCCAGGCATGGTCAGCATTGGTACGTCACCACGTCTACGGCATTCATATAAATCTAAGAGTAATTCCCCAGCATGCTGACCTAACACTTCCTTATTCAAATCAAATGCTTTACTTGGAATACTTCCATCATCACTTTCATTACTGGTTAATAAGCTGTAGGAATTGCTTAAGTGAGTACTTTCCATTAGTCTTAGCTGCCTCTCTAACTCCTCTGGATTTTTATTGAAAACTTTCTTTACCTACAAATAAAATTGAAATAATCACAACTATAAGATTTTCAAGAAACAGGAAAATGGTTGAAAACAATTTACTTATGACTGAATATATGTTGAAAGTCTGTTAAAATATAAAGATTTTACAAGAATTACATGTACATATACCTTGCATTATAGACAGACAGACAGACAGACGTCCAAAGTTTCCAGCACACGCATTAGTCATATTCTATCTTTTTAAAGTCAATAAAGTGAAACTTTGTAAAATTATCTTATAGACAACTCCAGACCTCAATTAAACTACTGTAAATTCAGAAATTATTGCGTGCATTTATTATTGCGATTCTGTCAATTTACACTTGAATGCGATTTTAATTTTTACGATTTTGAGAAAAGTCATGCTTAATTCAGTTAAAATATTACAAAATGCGAGTTTTAATTATTGCGTTTACAACTCAGACGCATTATTCGCAATAATAAAAACCTCGCAATAATTTCTGAATTTACAGTAATTGAAAGATTATGTCTTCATCATAAGAAAATCAAGCACAATCCCTCCTGTTAGGGGTTTTGTATCATACCATCATATAAGAATAAAATATGAGAAAAAAACATTCTGATTTCTTCATAGATGCCAACCATTACAGTTTGTCCATAATTATTACAATTTTTTTAGCCGATATTACAATGTAACAGCCACAGTCTATTTTTTACGGATTTCACGTCCTGAACTGGTTTTGTCATTTAGATAATGTAGTGATCATTTTGACGTTTGATCGTAGGTAATTATTGTGGAAGATTAAGTGTTTGAGTTATTCAGAATTCATGTTCAAAACACTTTCAGGTTTCTCATGACTTTCTATCTGTTCAGTAGGATTCATCCATTTCTTAATAGAATCCGAATAGTTGAAATGATTTCCTTCCCTCTTACTTATATTCCCCTGTATTTGATTTCATGATGTCATCAGAAGGAACAAGTGCTTCTGCAGCACTGAAAATAACATTTTCATTCTGAATATTCCATGGAGTTTCCTTGTCTTACAAAAATCAATACTAATACTATTTACTAAAATCAACAAACAGGAATTAAAATAGCCAACATTTTATTACAAGTCTTTTAGCCTTCACTTGCTCATCAGTTTAAGTTGTTATTGATAATGGAAATAATTTGCCCGTCTTTTTGCATCTAGTTGTTTATTGTATGATTATAATTAAAAAATAATGAATTACTGTGATTACTGAAAATCACAAATTACTGAAATCTCTAATTTTGTTTACTGATTGCACTACAAAGGAGTTGGCGCCTTTGTTTCTTATGCATATATTTGTATACAACTTTTTCTTGTAATTGCATACATTCTCATATTTTGATACCAAATAGCAATACTAAATGCATGCCATTATTTCTAAATTACAGTATTTAAATCCTGTAAATTCATTCTAACATTTTTGTAAAGAGGTTTAACAACTTATTAATGTAAAATGGAGCTTTATTTAATCCTGCTGCAGCATGTAACAGAAATGGTTACTAATCTCTAAAACAGTCCTTATAAGACCCCACAAGATTTTTCAAAGATCATCATGATCATTGTTTTGCATCTGAACTTTTAAATCTAATATAAATCAGGCCATTTTTTCCCATTTGAATTCTTTTTCATTTTGGAGCCTTTTATTATGTTTATAGCGGACTATGCAGTGTAGGTTTTGCTCATTTTTGAAGGTTGTACGGTGACCTATACATGTAGTTATTAACTTCTGTTTCATTTGTTCCTTTGTGGAGAGTTGTCTCATTGCCAATCATACCACATCTTCTGATTTTTAAATATAAAGCACTGAAAAAAAATACTGCTGCAAAAAAGAACAATTGATTGTGAAATTTGTGAACCTTACTTTAACAGACACAACCATGTCACTTGTTCTGACTTCTGGCGTTGTTGTTATTCCATGTTTATACAAGCGTATATCAGGCTTAGAGACAACTCTATCCATTCCATGTAAATTTTTCCAGATAGCTTCATCCGCTTTAGATATAGAAATTCTGAAGAAAACAATTCTGTATATATATAAATTCTGCATGAAAATTAAAAATTCATAAATAGTTTTACAGAAACCATGATCAGAAATGGCTGCTGTCAGTGTTAAAGTGTAAATTGTTGACACAATACTACATTATGTACATCTTTTAGTAAATTTCTAAAATATGAACACACACAGTTTTCTTAATTTTGATTCATACATATTACACCTACATGCATGACATGTGTACACTGTCATTGCTTAATCCAAACAAAAATTCTGTCAACGTTTAACAAGACTCTATCATCTGATCATAGTCTGACAAAATTATTGATATCTACAAAAACAATGACCAATGTAGGATTGCAAAAATATACTTTTCCATCTGTTTATTTGTTTTAAAAAAGTATTAACATTGTGATCAATGGCAGCAATTATTTCCATGACAAATGAAAAGCATCTAATTTTTGCAATGTTAGGGGCCTATATAGCATGCATGCCTACATGTATGATACAGTAGCAAGAAAGATTATATCAATACATCCAAACTTAATGCTCAAAAGCATATAATAAATTTGCAGAAAATCACCAAAAAAATACAGAAAAATCACTAATGTCATCAACTCTGTTATTTGAATTTGAAGTATTTGTGAAGACAAACAAACACGTTTTATATATATGCAATTTAGGGTGTACAGACTACAGAACACATAACAGTTACATGCAACAGGGAGATAACTCTGTAAAAACTTAACTTAAAATTATAAACTCTTACTATTGTTTAAGAATAATCAAGCTTTTCAAATTTCAAAATTAGTGTTTGTCAAACTGCTATGAAATAAATACTGTAAAAAGTGGGGTTAACATTTCTTGATTTTTTTTTATATTTTTGTCAACATATAATGATATTTTATAAAAATTAAACAATCCAAATCTGTTTTAGTTAAAGTGTTGGGTACTCCCGTAAACATTTAGTATGTTTAGAATGCAAATCATCCTTTCTTTAAATTTAGTGCTAAAAGGTAAAAGGGTCCTCCAACATTTATAAAGCTAGGTTTTTTATTTCTAAATAGATAAAATGACATTTCATACATTTGTTAACTAATAATTCAGCCCATTTATATCTTCTTTTTGTTTTGTTTATTGGCTACTACATGTATAACTTGATTTATTTCACTTGACTGAGTGGAATTCGTTTATCATAAACCCGTCCATCTACAGATGGGTGTTTTGGGATAAACTCATCAATGAAGCTTCTACCGGTAGTTATGGTCATTGAGCTGCAGGTTAAAATATGTAAACACTATATGTGTATTCGTAAAGTAATAAATAGTAAGACACAACTGTTGATTTTCTTGTAAAACAGTTTAAAAACATACATTTAACAGTTTCAGAAATTGTGTATATGAAAGTATAACTTTGATCATTGTTGATGACCATGATGACGGTAGTTGGAAAATATGCATATTCTATAACGTTTTAATAAGGGTGTAATTTTTTTTTATATAGATATCTTTTTTAATCACATTTAATCTCATAATTATAAATGTTCGACAGAATAATAAAATGGCTGATACTTTAAAATTAATGTTATTAGATTTTAACTACTCTTTTTGTCCTATATCATACAGTTATCTTTTTGGTGACACTGATCATCATGACATGCTGATAGGTGATCAGAAATCAATAATTTTTATAATGACTATCATCCTTATCACACACATCTTCAAATAAACTGTCCTTAAGCAAATAAAAAAAAAAGCTTTGCCCTATCAGTAGAAATATATATATGAAATAATTTTGAAATATTACTAAAAATTCAAAAACTTCATTTTAATGAGATATATATATGCCAATAATTATCCAAATTTGAGGTGTACAAGAAACACAGCCCACTGGACTTCAGAGTTTTCATTTGAATGACATGTTTTGCCATGACCTTAATGTGCCAAAATCGTTAATGAAATTTTATTCAAATCTATCATTTTCCAAGCTTTAACTCATCATTTGCTCATATTTCATTTTTTGTATGCATAAGAATTGGATACATTGTAACCAGTCATGTATTTATGTTTTTCAATCCAGGTTCAATTTATTTGGAACTTGTGGATCCCATAATATATGCATGCATGTGTATCGCGTGATGAATAGATCTGAGTTAGATCTATTCATCGCCATACACATGCATGCATATGGGATCAACAAGTGGAGATCATCTGACAGTAAAGGTTAAGAAAGCAGTTCCTGCAAAAGGTCTATCAAAGAGTAAAGTCAGGGAAAAACATCTACATGTGATAGACTAGTTTGATTAAGTATTTGTAGATCTGCAGATCATATAGAATTATCTGCCCTTGTATTTTAATCGTTTGTTGTTGTTTTACACATGTATGGTATAAAATGTGGACTTACTCTGAATGTAAACAACACATCTCAGCAAAACTGGCTAATAGCTTGATGAAACTTCCTTCATAAACTTGTTTATGATTACTAATCTTTCTGACAAGATTTGTTAATACTCTTAGAAACTTCATGACTCTCAGCCTAATAAACCTGCAAAAAAACAAACCTAAACCAATAAATAAACTACTAATACATGTATTGTATCTCCATATTTTAATGACCATCATGAATTAACTATGTACATGTATTGTGTGCCTTTAAGGATTAAGGTGGTACATAACACAACAGGTAGATAACTTTGTAAAGTTCAGGTGAATGTTTTGAATGAATCATGTTATATTTTTAAGGCAATATTAAGCTTCTCAATAAAAATTGGTGTTTGCCAAACTGCTATACACATGTATATCCAATGAGTTTTTCCCATAAAGTGTATGATTTAAGTTTTCTACCTTACCAGTTACTCAAATAAAATTTAAAATGGAAATGGGGAATGTGTCAAAGAGACAACAACCTGACCATAGAGCAAACAACAGCGGAAAGCCACAAATGGGTCTTAAATGTAGGGAGAAACTCCCATACCCAGAGGAATCCTTCAGCTGGATTCTAAACAAATACATATACTAGTTCAGTGGTAATGGACGTCATACTAAACTCCATTTATACAAAATGTTTGTTTAGCAATAAACATGATAAATCAGTGTGTATCAACTAAACACTGGGCCATACTTAAATATATTTCGGTTTGCCCAAACCCTTCCCAAAGGCAAAGGTAGAGATAGTGGGTAGGTACATCTGTGTTCACATGTACCACCAACTTTGCCCGTTATATAAAGTTAGAAAGGGACACAACTGAAGAAAAGTAAAGGTGACACTACCCAAATTTGTACTTGATCTGAGTTTTGTGGTAATAAGTATTGTGTATAAGTTTCATAGCATTTGGTTCACATGAAAACAGCTGCCTGAAAAAAGCTTTCTTTTATGTTTCAAGGGATAAGTTAAAACATGACTACATATAATAATGGTACATGTGGAGCTTATTTTTCAAGGACACTGTCAAATTCAGAAGTCATGAACCCATTACCGCATGGTAGTCTGAGATTACTCTGACGTCCAACAGCTGTTTTGCCAGACAAGCTGGGGCGTGGGACCACGGACCCAGCTTGTCTGGCAAAACAGCCGTTGGACCTCAGAGTAATCTCGGACTACCAGTATGGCTGATTTGCAGCATCAACAAAACGATTCATATGGGTAATGTAATAGGTTGAAGAGATTTGTAAAGCAAACGTTGACAAATGAAAAAGTTTTTAATGACTTTATCATGTTTATCTAGCAAATTGATGCTATGCAACAAGCATCTTTCTCGAGTCTGAATAAACCTGAAACGTGGATGTATCAATTTGATTGTTAACTACGAAATGAATTCGAAATAACGATACGGTATTTCTTCACAGTAAATATTTTAGTTTTTAGTTTTTAACTTTTAAAGTTTTTCTTATATTATCGTATTAGCAGTACTTGAGTTACTTGCGATGAAATAATATTAATATTTTACATCTTATTTTGTACTTCTAAAAAAAGGGGGAAGGTGAAGGGGGAAGCTGATTGCGTAAGTCAAAATAAAAGCACGTGTTCAACTTGTTAAACTGTTTCCTTTATTTATTTAATCTTAATCATCATAAGCATTTGCATAAACTTAGATAAATGAATCTTCAGGTAGTATTCTCTTGTCTGGTTTGTTAATCTACCTGTACAAGCTCAGGTACAAGTGATTAGCGATCTTAATCAGGATATCCCTCAGGTATTAGAACTGTATTCATGGTATTGGATTATAATAAAAAGGGTTATGCAATTACATACATGTATGCCTTTGATTATAATTGCTAAAAAATGGCGTCGGGCTATAAAAAACAATAACAGTTTTGAACGATGGCCGAAGACAATTTAATGATGGCCGGGCGCCATCATTAAACAGGCCATGGAGATCCCTGATGGTATATTTTTTTGTTAGAAGCAAAGATTTAACATAAACATGAACATGTTGGTAAAGACTTTATAATACACTAGCGTGAATGAACTTACTCCTCTGGCTCTTTTGTTCCCAATTCATCAGAGATCTGATCTAAAACTGTCAAGAACTTTTCTGGATAGTGTTTAAATCTATCAATAGATGCAATTCTACCGTCGATGGGAAGTAAATATTCTATAACTTTTTGAAAGTAGTCATGTTGCTCATTAGTCATCTCACCCATATTAATTTTACTGAACACAATCGATGGGGACTCCATGTAATCATCTTGGTAGTAAATCTGCAATTTTTTCTCCAAATGATTTCGTTCCCATCTGCATACCAATGGGTCCAATAATGGTTCTGCTTCTATACTAGACGAGCTCGATCTAAAAGAGTATGGAGGTTCTGATACGACTGCTGACTCACAAGATATCTCATCAAGTGACATTGTGTACGAGAGCTTTTCAAAAGGACGCGAAAGTAGAATTTTCTTACAGGGGAATATAAAAGTAAGGGGAAAGGAATCAACGCAAATACGATTGAAAGATCTTATCCAAATTTCTTGTACGTGTTTAAATCCAAATTAAAATGTTATCCAAATTCATATATACGTATAACTATAACTAGTGCTATTGGAAAAACTATAGAAAAGCTACATTTATCCCGTAACAAAAGCTCTATTAAAAATCAGCAAAGTAGATTACAAAAAGGGTTCACTGAAGGGGAATCCCCTACGGTAGCGGGGCTGGTTGTAACTGAACTAAGAATAGAAGCTAAAGAAAAACGTTTACCCATATATATTGGATTAACTGATGCTAAAAAAGCGTTTGATATAGTATGGCATGCTGGCCTATTTAGAGAAATGCATAAAATGAACATATCTGGAGATAATTGGTTATTATTTAGGGCATGGTATGAAGACTTAACTACAAAAGTAAAATGGGAAGGAAATTATTCACGTGGGTTTAAAGAAAAACAAGGCGTCCGTCAAGGAGGTGTTTGGTCTCCAACTGCGTATAAAGTTTTTATTAACTCTTTACTGAAAATCTATGAGGAAAACAAAATTGGGTCGTACATAGGTTCAATATACTGTGGTGCTCCAACTGTAGCAGACGATGTTACATTGATAGCTAATGATCCATATGAACTACAAACTATGATTAATATTCAAATGGACCATGCAAATAAATTTAGATATTCGATTAGTGAACAGAAATCCTGTGTATTGAAAATAGGAGACAAGTCAGAACATTCCTGGTATATGAACGACCAAAAGTTAAATACACCAATTAATGCTACCCACTTAGGAATAAAAAGGGACATAAATTCTAAATTTGGAGTTAAAGAAGTTGTACCAGATAGAATACAAACTGCTCGTAAAACAGTATATGCATTGATGGGCGCTGGTCTCTATGGCCTGAATGGGATAAATCCGAAGGTCTCAGTTCACATGATAAAGTGCTTTGTCATTCCGAGGCTACTGTATGGCCTGGATATTATTCGATTAACAAAAACTGATATAGCAAAACTATCTGTTTATTATATACAATTGTTGAAACAAATCCAGCATCTGCCGTCACGCACTGCGAATTCTGCTGTTTTAGTCCTGACTGGTCAGCTTCCTATAGAATCTGAAATCCACAAAAAAATGCTTTCCCTATTTCGTAACATTGCAGATAATCACGGGTCAGTTGAACGCAGTATCGCTCAAAGACAGCTTGCTTTGAAAACAAGAGACTCTGAAAGCTGGTTTATTCAAATTATAAAATTAACAGAAATGTATGAATTGCCATCTCCTATAGAGGTACTGGATCTAGTCCCAGAAAAGCATATTTGGAAAAAATTGGTTTATAACGCAGTGAATGACTATTGGAAAAACATTTTAATTCTTGAAGCTAGGACAAAAGTATCTATGAAAATGTTAAATGTTGATAACTTTAAAGTTGGTGTAGTTCATAATATCTGGGAGAGTAGTGGTTCAGAACTTTTATCCGTTAAAAGAGCATGTGTCAAAGCCAAAATAATAAGTGGGACTTACACTCTTCAAGCTGATCGAGCAAAATTTAATGGAAATAGAACAAGTTCTTTATGCCCTCTGTGTTTTAAACAATCTGAAGACTTAATGCACTTTCTTATAAAATGTAACTCTTTGGAAGGAGTGAGAAGGAAATTCATTATGCTACTAAGAAATCTACTAAATGATAAGATAAATGCTCTTCTTGTGGATGATTTATTTAACTTTGAAGATAATCTATTACAATTAATAGTGGACTGTACAAAATTCCAGTTTTTAAAACAATTATGGACAACTATTGAGCGCCTGTCAAGCAGCTTATGTTTTGGTCTACATCAGAAGAGAACTAGCTTGTTACTATAAAGACTGTTCATATAGTTTTCCAAGTTAAAGAGACATATATAGTGAAATTTATTTTTTGAGTGTGGTATAGATGATAATGATAAGCAAAGATTTAAACTGATTGTTAAAGTTAGGTGGTCTTTTTAACGCTTATATGATAGGTGATAACTTTACATATTATTTTTAGATTTTAAATGTTTATTTGTCGCTAAGTTTTAAGTACAAATAACAATGTAATGGTTCATTACCTTAAGTTTAAGAATAAATTACTCTGTAATGAGGCTCTTTGGTTAGGGGTATATACTAGGTATAAGTGTAAGGGTTAGGACTTACAGTTTGCATTTGATGAGTATGTTTAAGTATAAGGAATGTGAATTAGACATTTGCTGAGCTGAGCAAGTTTCACAGTCTATGTGCTTGGTGGATAGATGTGATGTATATATATTCTATCGATGAGGAGAGAGACTCAAGTGAGATAAAGGACAAAATAACAATGGATGAATCTATCAAGTTTTAGATTTTAAAATATGACTGTATATACAGTTTGAATACTTTTAAATAAGTGTGGTGGCGGTGTATATAAGTGTATAAAGAAGATGTTTTTAATCCAATAGTGAATATAAGGGATTCTACACTTCAAGAGGATATTCCAACTGAAGTGGTTCATCTGATAAAGGTGGAAAGTACAGAATAGGTAACAGGTACGTACTGTTATACTCCTCCATAATTTGGACCACCCCTTGCTAACTGCGAGGGATCAGAGACATATAATACATTTATATGTGTGATTCTCTGGAGGGTCACTAGAATCGTGGATGCCCCCAATTGGCATACATGTAAAGCAAAATATGGTCCTATGAAATATTGTTCCACAAGACAATATTTTTAATAACTAAGTATCATGAAATATTGTCCTCACGGGAAACATGTCACAGAAGGACAAATTTTCATAGTGAAATTTTGTCTGTTTAATATAGACAATATTTCACAGATGAATAGTATGAAATTTTGTCCTGTTAAAGGGAGGTTGTATTATATTTTGCAAGTATTGAGTATGGCAAGCCGTTGTGGAATTTATTCCCTATTTATTAATATTAAAAAATCATTTATTAATATTAATAAATGATTTTTTAATATTAATAAATCATTTTTTAATATTAATAAATCATTTTTTAATATTAATAAATCATTTTTTAATATTAATAAATCGAATTTTTAATATTAAATAATACGCTGGTTTTTTAATATTAATAAATGAATATTTAATATTAAAAATTCATTTATTAATATTAAAAAATCATTTTTTAATATTAAATATTCAGTCTGATTTCTTAATATTAATAAATGAATTTTTAATATTAAATAATACGCTGATTTTTTAATATTAAAAAATCATTTATTAATATTAAAAAATCAACATCAATGTAACCTTACACTACAAACCATTAAAAGTCTGAAATGGCCTATATCTGTACTCGACTGTACTGACTTTTACTCGACCAGTCTGAATTCGTCTGAGATTTACTTGATAATACTCGACTGTAGTCTGAACCATACTTAACAGTCTGAATGTGTACTTGACCAGTACTTAACCATTTTATACTAGTCGGAACCGTACTCGACCTAGTCTGAACCGTACTGGACCTAGTCTGAACCGTACTGGACCTAGTCTTAACCATACTCGACCTAGTCTGAACCATACTCGACCAAGTCTTAACCAACCTAGACCTATTCTTTGTATCTCTTAACTGAATTTTATCAATTTAGGATTTTTTTTTAAATAAAAATGAAATTTGAACAACAAATTGAAATTAAAAATGTATTCATTACAGTATTGAAATTAAAATTTCACAATAATCAATCATAATATAACGTCAACACAATATTAATCAACACTTACGTACAAATATATATCAACTTTTAAAATATAAATAAAACAAGCTGATCACATAATCTCAAAAAATGAATTGTGACTAACAAATGACTAATATTTTCAATATTTATTCAAAATTTTATGAATACTTCGGAAGTATTTTATGGTAACTGGACTATTTTCACCATTAACTTAAACCTAGTAAAGATTTAGTTGAGTTGAATTAATAATGTAGTGAATGTTTTTTTTTTATTAATATATATATAAAATAGTATATAAAACAACTTAATAAATTTTAAAAAAATGGGAGCTTAATTGTTTTGTTTTATTAAACAAAGAATTTAATGTAATCATGATAATAGAATTTCCATAGCAATCCTTGATAACCTTTTTAAAAAAAGAAATGTATTCCAAAGTAACAGTAAAAATTTATTTCAATTAATTTAAGTATTTTTTTTGGTCAAATTAACATGGCATACAGAAAGCACTTTTATATGTTCTAATTACCTCAATACATGTGTGTTTTACAGGTAAAAAGAAAGCCCTATTTTCTTAAATTCGTGTATTACTTATCTAGTACATACATGTATATTTGAAAGGCCTTGTTATTTAACTTAAACAGGATGTTGCAATTTTGAATCAATGTTACTTAGAATTTAATACCTCTGACCAGGTGTGATCTTATTTATGAGTTTGCCACAAGCAGAGGTTATTCTTTATATTTCACCACTAATCAGAAAAACAATTTTATTTATTTATTTAATATTATCCCTTTTTGATATAAGTTTTATATAATATATTTTTTTTTCATCCTAAATATAATCATAGATATATTTCTAATATAAGGTTAAATTTTTTTATAAATTTTGTTGGCTGTTGTTATATATGTCATTAAATAGAAATTTATTTTAACAGTTAAAAAAAAGTAGAGTTTTTTGGTCTAGTATGGTTCAGACTGGTCGAGTACTGTTCAGACCTTTGGTTAAGTACGGTTCAGACTGGAAAAATAGGTCGAGTACAAGTCGAGAATGGGTTAAGACTGTTTCAGACTGGTCGAGTAATAGTTCAGACTATTTTCAACGGCAAAGATAGGGGTCAAGTACGATTCAGTACAGTCAAGTATGGTTCAGACTGGGTCGAGTAATGTCAAGTAAAAGTCAGACCAATTCAGACTGGTCGAGTAAAAATCAGTACAGTCGAGTACAGATATAGGCCATTTCAGACTTTAATGGTTTGTAGTGTTAGCGTTTAATATAAGGCAAATCAATCATTATCTGTCAAACGCTTTAATGATGATTTTTGGACAAGTCGGTCCGTAGAAATTTTGGAGACTAGTCTATGTTAAGTTAACTCGGACCACAGGCACTAGACGTTCTGTCAATAGTATAAAAATATTGGCAATTGGAAGAAAATAGTGTCCATATATATAATATATTATATTTATGGACACTATATTATATATATGGACACTATTTTCTTCCAAATGCCAATATTTTTATATTATTGACAGAACGTCTAGTATTATATATATGCATGGACACTATTTTCTTCCAATTGCCAATATTTTTATACTATTGACAGAACGTCTAGTGCCTGTGCTCGGACCATCTTATATCGACCCTGACAAGTATTTAGGAAAGTTTGAACTATTTAATGATTATAAACCATTAAATATTAAATGTTTAATTAGATTTTCTTTTAATAGTTTCTGAACTTGCCAAAATAAAAGCGTTTGAATGTCCTACAGTATGATATGTACTTGTTAAATGTCCTACAGTATGACAGGTACTTGTTGAATATCCTATTGGTATAGTAGGTTCTTGTTGAATGTCCTACAGTATGACTGGTACTTGTTGAATGTCATATTATTATAGTAGGTTTTTGTTGAATGTCCTATTGGTATAGTAGGTTCTTGTTGTATGTCTTATTGGTATAGTAGGTTTTTGTTGAATATCCTACAGTATGATATGTACTTGCTAAATGTCCTAATGGTATAGTAGGTCCTTGTTGAATGTCCTACAGTATGACAGGTACTTGTTGAATGTCCTATTGTTATAGTAGGTTCTTGTTGAATGTCCTACAGTATGATATGTACTTGTTAAATGTCCTACAGTATGACAGGTACTTGTTGAATATCCTATTGGTATAGTAGGTTCTTGTTGAATGTCCTACAGTATGACTGGTACTTGTTGAATGTCATATTATTATAGTAGGTTTTTGTTGAATGTCCTAATGGTATAGTAGGTTCTTGTTGTATGTCTTATTGGTATAGTAGGTTTTTGTTGAATATCCTACAGTATGATATGTACTTGCTAAATGTTCTTATGGTATAGTAGGTCCTTGTTGAATGTCCTACAGTATGACAGGTACTTGTTGAATGTCCTATTGTTATAGTAGGTTCTTGTTGAATGTCCTACAGTATGATATGTACTTGTTAAATGTCCTACAGTATGACAGGTACTTGTTGAATATCTTATTGGTATAGTAGGTTCTTGTTGAATATCCTACAGTATGACAGGTACTTGTTGAATGTCCTAATGGTATAGTAGGTCCTTGTTGAATGTCCTACAGTATGACAGGTACATTATGTAATGAGGGAATAGGGGATGAGTTTCATATATTGTTTACCTGTAAAAATGCTGATGTTTCTGCTCTTAGATCAAAGTTTATACCAAATTACTATGTAATGAATCCAAGCAAGAACAAATTTACTGGCTTGCTGTCTATATGTAACGTACAAGTTCAAAGGAAATTATCAATTTTCGTGAAGAAAATTATAAAATACTTAATCTAATTATACCAATTGTCTTTTATAATATACTATGTATTTGTGTTTCGTTTGTCCTGTCTCGCTATGTACTATCTAAATATGTTTGTATATATTGTCCTCTTGTACACAAGTATGTGTCTGAGATTATGAATAAAATCTTGAAAATCTTGAAAATCTTAAATGGAATATAGCATTTTAAACCCTACAACTGTACGAGTTTATCAGCAAAGTTTAATAACCAAACTAAGAGATTTGTTACGTGTGCCTTGTAAATAGAGAGGGGGGGGGGGTTGGCATTTCCCAAAGTAATTAAAGCAATTAAAGCTTAGACCCATACGTATATGTCAGCAAAAAATTGGAAGTTTGGGTGTCTTGGTATGGCAAATATACCAACTTTCCTAAGATATTTTCCATGTTGACCAGAAGTAGAGGTAGGCATGGTCTCTAATATTACCCATAGTACCAGACTTGTAAAAGTTTTGAATATAAACAAGAAGATGTGGTATGATTGCTAATGAGACAACTCTCCACAAGAGACCAAAATGACACAGAAATTAACAACTATAGGTCACTGTATGGCCTTCAACAATGAGCCAATCCCATACCGCATAGCCAGCCAATAAAGGCCCCGAAATGTCAATGTAAAACAATTCAAACGAGAAAACTAACGGTCTTATTTATATAAAAAATGAACGAAAAACAAATATGTAACACATAAACAAACGACTTACAGGCTCCTGACTTGGGACAGGCACAACCATACATAATGTGGCGAGGTTAAACGTGTTAGCGGGATCCCTACCTCCCCTAACCTGGGACAGTGGTATAACAGTACAACATAAGAACGAACTATAAAAATTAGTTGAAAAAGGCTTAACTCATCAGATGGACAAAAATACAAGTAGATAGGGTATGAGGTGTCTGGTTTGTCGCAAAGACCACCTGAACTTTTACCTGCTGACCGACGTAAGTGATTCGCACCTTGGTCCATGGATATGGAGGTAGAGTTATACTAGTCCAAATAATTATGACGTCTGGCAAGGCTATTTTTTTTTTTCTGGGACGCCTTTACGTTATGACGTCGTAGGAAGGCGTCCCAGAAAAAAAATAGCCTTGCCAGACGTCATAATTATTTGGACTAGAGTTATACATGACCTCTAATATGGACCAAATCATTTATACATTTAAAAATTATAAACCAAATTTCATTAAAAGAAATCTCATTTTTTTTCTGAGACTTATATCTCTACATTCCAATTCACTATTACAGTATGTTTGTTGGTCTCTTAAACACCACAACGGACCTCCTTTGAGCACAAAAAAAAAACATATTAATGTAGCACAAAGGACCACAAAGGAGTTTAAAAGAGCACAAAGGACCTTATAATCACTTTTTTTGTAAGGAAATAATATTTTTTTTAAATCTCTATTTCAGAAATGTCAATATATCATGCTTTGCTTTATCTTTTATTCTTATTAAAAAGGACTGTAAAGCTGTCTTTGGGTATATGTTTCGTTGGGCTGTTTGATGAAAATGAAAATATCTATTGCAGTCCAGATAATTTCGATACGTAATAGTTATAAAAGTGTATCATCATGCCGTGAAATGTATGGCCTTGCAGAATGTATTGAAACGTCGCACGATACTGATGTCACCTAACGTTACACGCTTGAAGACGTTAGCCAAAATAAAAACGTTAACTTAGAATGCACATTTTTAAGATGGCTATCTAAAATAAATTTTTACGGATTTTATGAGTGAAATACCTTAAAGTTTAGATTCATGCTTTTCTTAGATAATAGATACTAAGCTTTTTATTAACAAATTAAGAATTAAAATGTAAATGGAATTGAATCATTTGAATAATAAAAATTTTCATAACAAAAGCAATCATATATTCCGTTTTAATAAACTACGCACTGCAAATGAACTCATTTATACAATCCAGAATGTCAAGGCGAATGGACTACGATATACATGTATTCAGCATGGAAGTGTCATTGAGTTCTGCTCAAATATATACAAGTAAAGGGAATCAGCGGAACAATAGCGGTTTTTCTTTCTATTAATTTGTATTGTAGCAGATGAGAGTGTCGATCATAATAAAGTCTGGGAAACACTTCAGTTCTGAGAGGAAATCTTGCCCGTCCGATGAATTGGTAGAGCTTTTACCTAAAACATTAAAGTTTTCTTCACAAGCAACCAAAAAATTGCCGTATTCCGAATCGTCTGTGAAAAATGCAATGGTAACAATTAAACGTAACATTTGTATATGTTCCGGACCATATGAGTATTTGGACCATACGCGTATGGTCATGACCATATGCGTATACTCATATGGTCCGACCATACGCGTATGGTCCGACCGTACGCGGTCCGACCGTACGCGTATGGTCGGACCATATGAGTATAATACTCGTTTGGTTATTAACGGGCCGGACCATATGAGTATAAAACAAAAACTTTATCCAAAAAAACAGCGATGGTTACATGCCAGTTTGTTAATTTTATAATTAAAAAAATACGTAAAAATTAAATATTGATGCCAAAGTTAGTTTTCATCGCTAGTTAGTCTTGCATGTAGGCTTGGGGTGACATTTACTACCACAAGGTATCATGGCTTTTCTGCATTTGCGAGTCTTGGTAGTGCACGATCCTTTTCAGTTACACCTTTTGTTTGCGAGTGAAAAGCTAGCCTTTTTGCAGCTGCGTACAGTGATACCGAGGTTTTTGGCCATTCTGATCTCTACGGTGTTTTTTTAAGAAGCTCTTACTAGATCTCAAATATCGCAAAATGACTGCAATATACCATATTCACAAGACATTTAAAATAAACGATGTTACTTTCCGCTAACTTGTTATGTAACAGTTCATTAAGATTTTTTTGGAATCTAATTATTTAAGTCGACATATAGACATTCACCCGTAATAACAAATCGGCAATGGTCATCGGTAATACCCATCGGTATAAAATGTGTTTATTATAGTTTTGTCAAGTAAGTAAAATAAACTTTGTGAAACTTCTAATTTTTATTTAGGTAATCTTTTTATCATAATATAATAGTAAAAAAACCTTTATGATAGCGTATAATTTGGTATATACCCATATGGTCATGACCATACGCGTATGGTCCAAATACTCATATGGTCCGGAACATATACATGTTACATAACGTTAAAATCGCATGTGGGGACATTGTATCGGACATTATAGTTTTATCTGATTTCTAGTAATTTATCTTAAATTTATTGGAAATTAATATAAAAATAGAGAGATTTTTTTGTACTGTTATCCCCTATACTTTTTTTCATGTAGCGAATAAAGCAGTGTATAAAGAATAACATGAAAAAACAAAAAAACGTAACCCTATGTCAATTGGGTCTAAAGGGGACAAAATGTCGGACATTCTTATTCAACTCGAAAAAAAAGAAATTATTTTCAAAATACCTCATTTTTGCATGAGGTGAAAGTGTGAGCTTTGTACAAAATACTAGTATAAGAATTATTCACTTACGACATGGTGATTGCTCTGTTTTTCCTTTATTTTGGGACAATTTAGAAAAATTACGGCAATTTTTTGTGCATGGGACACATTATTTGTGTCATATTTATCCTTTTTTTTTCAAAATTCAGTCTTTTCGAAGAAAAAAACCGACATGACATTATCGACCATTTATGACGTGCTTGTTCTGGACAAAATTTATATCGTTTGGTGGAATTTTATTTATATTTTTTAAGATATTCAAAATTTCCCAAAACTTAAAGTGTAACGCGGGACAAGGAAATAATATTCAAAATTGAAGGTTTTATTGATTTTTACATAATATATAGTCTGTTACATAAACAAAATTGCATTATTCGGAAAAAAGAATTTAAAAACTTTAAAATGGTATATAACACTTTAGAATATCAATTTTAATGTTTATAAATTAATGACATGAATGTGTCTTGTCCACGTTTTCACCAAAAAACACCAGTAGCGTGCGTTTCTCTATAAAATTTGAAAAAAATTTGAAAAAAATAAAAAAAACTCTCGGCTTATTTTATACCCTCTGATAAAATTTTGGATGGAATGGTTTCTATTTCTCTTTTTTTTATACATCAATAAACGATGTCGATGTCTTTGGTCGCCGCTTGTGTGGTCTAGACTTAGAACACTTGTATATTTTGCATACATTTCTTTATTCTACATTGGCTAGAGGTATAGGGAAGGGTTGATCTCAGATCTCACAATACATTCAGGTATCGCATCTCAAATTTATTTGTTCATAGTGTGTTAAATTAATCTACGTATTTTGATTGAGTTAAGCCTTCCAATTGATATTTTATCATGTGTTTTTCTATGTTGTGATGTTATACTATAATTGTCTCAGTAAAAGGGAGAAGGTTTGGTACCATTAAAACGTGTAATCCCGCTGCAAATGTTTGCACCTGTCCTAAGTCAGGAATCTCATGGTGTACAGTAGTTGTTTATGTAATTTATACGTGTTTCTCGTTTCTCGTTTTTTTTTAATATAGATTAATTTAGACCGTTGGTTTTTCCGTTTTAATGGTTTTACACTTGTAATTTTGGGCCCTTTATTATGCTTAATAGCTTGTTGTTCGTTGTGAGCCAAGGCTCCGTGTTGAAGGCCGTACCTTGACCTATAATTGTTTACTTTTATAAATTGTTATTTGGATGGAGAGGTGTCTCATTGGCACCCATACCACATCTTCCTATACCTATTAACCCCATGTCCTAAATCAGGAGCCTCTGGCTTTTGTTACTGAGTCGTGTATGTTTTTTTTAATTTTAGTTCATTTATATGTTTTGGAGTTTAGTATGAAGTCCATTTTCACTGAACTTTCTTTTCTAAGTGTTCTTCGACTAGTTTTGAAGAGCTATTAATTATTGTAGAAAGATTATTTCCTATGACCTTTTATTGTTTACCATTTATGTCTATTAAATGGGCAGCTTTTATTAATATGTTCATGTTTAGTAACATTTTTAACAGTAATTTCATTAAATATAATAAACAAAATGTTTTATAGATTTCCGTATAAAAAAATGAGTGTCTAAAAAGATATGTACCTTCTTAAATTTAATCAAACGAAACAGTTTTCTTATCACTGGATTGTGTCTTGCAAGTTTTCAAGTAAAAAGGTTAATATCAGAATAAAAGATTAGAGAAAAAGATAAAACAACAACCGTATAAGAATATAAATCTTTCAAAATTTCTTTTTCGTGCATGAATTAATTTATTATTTTGAACAGTCATGAAAATAACTGTTATTGCCTTTTTCCTGTTATCATGGTTATGTCAACATTTATTGGGGGCAGTTGTTATAGAAATTAAACGTCAGTCATATATCACAAGTAAAGCTTTGATAATCTGGTCACCTGTAATTACATAATCATTTAGTTGTTAAAATCACTCATTTTTGTTCCGGGAAGATTTAGAAACAGAACGAAAAGCTACTCTTGCCGAGGTTTTCTCTTCTTTCTCAGCGAGTACACATACATTTAGTATTTCCGACAATGTACATCTATTGTTTATATATCTACAATTTACAACTGGGGCTCTAAAGTTTATTATTTAAATCCAAGTCTCTGATTCTTAACATTTTTCAAAGAAATCTACATAGTTTAAACGCAGACCGCGAAGTGGTCACGACAGAAACAGAAATATTCTCATTACCGTTTGCTGATCTTTGCTCAATATGGAGTTGGAGTAACAAGAGACTTTATTTGTACAAGTAAAAAAAAAAACTTTATTTTTCAACTTGTTATTTTTACAATAATTGGCTGATTGCCGGATAAAAGCAGGTGTTTCGTAGATGTTTTTGTTATTCATATTTTCCACTGATCTAGTTCAGCTACATGCTTGCAGTAAGGTATGATCATCGTAAATAAAAGCGCTCAAACAACTCTTACATATAGGTGGCGTATTTATTAATATTAGAAAATGATTTTTTAATATTAAAAAATCAACCTGAATATTTAATATTAAATATTCATTTTTTAATATTAAAAAATAAGACCATTTATTGATATTAGAAAATGATTTTTTAATATTAAAAAATGATTTATTAATATTAAAAAATGATTTTTTAATATTAATAAATAGGATCTATTTTTTAATATTAAATATTATTTTTTAATATTAATAAATCGAATATTTAATATTAAAAAATGATTTTTTAATATTAAAAAATAAAACCTATTTATTAATATTAAAAAATGACGATTTTTTAATATTAAAAAATATTTATTAATATTAAAAATTCGATTTATTAATATTAAAAAATAATATTTAATATTAATAAATGATTTATTAATATTAATAAATAGGGAATAAATTCCACAACGGCTTGCCATAATTGAGACAGTATCGCATAGACAGATTGTCATGGCATTTTGTCTCATGAATGGGAGTTATCAACATAATATGTTCATGTACACATGTATGAGAATGTATATAGGATTTTTTGTCCTACGACATTTGCCTGTGTATATATTTACAAAATAAGTGATTGTCAGTGACATTACTTATACAATGTAATATTTGTGCATTATAATCAGGGACTTTCTATACTAAATGAATACTTCAATGAAACATATGTACGTTAGACAATTATTTAATATAATTGCATTTGTAATGTATCTATGCAAATTTGAAACTCACTATCAGTAATACTATTAATTCCTTGCTATACAAAACCATTGTAGTTATAAACCTAAATTGTGTAATAATTCGATTAAAAAATATTTTTAAAGCCAGTATTTCATTGTGAAATATTGTCATGAACAAATCAAATTAGTTATATTTTATGATCAATAGGCCTAGTACATGTATAACATACTTGATGTTATATAAATATAAATGATATGACCTATATCATATCATGATGAATAAAGAGAAAAGTAAAGATAGGTGTGTGATGTAAACGTTAAAAACAAGGTTATTGCTTTATGTTCTATAAGGGGACGACCATTTGATATTCTGGGGGGGGGGGGGGGGGGGGGGGGGGGCAGGATGATTTTGAAAATAGATAACTCAGCCATGATAATCACAAAAATAAATGGTTTGTTCTGTGGTAGTTTGAAAATAAATTACCTGACTGGCAATGTATTGAAAATAAATAACTCAGCATGTCTAATCGAAAGAATGAGATGGCACCAGATTCTTCGTAAATTCATCATTTCATCTTTTCCCCAAAAAAATAGCGAAAAACTTCCCAATTTTTTTTTAAATAATAAAAGTATAAATATTATTTAAACATGTTAAATATACTTGATATGTCTGAAAATTGGTTTTATTTAACTTGTGGTATCTTGTCTCAGGAAACCTTACCCCACTTTTATTTTAACATATTTTAAATGCTTCATGTAGGAAATTTCAAAACTAAACGCTTGTCTCCATATCAAATTGTGTTCACAGCGAGTGCCTTGCAAGAAGCAAATTCTGTTTTCCCTCAGACGTAGCCCTGATTTTTCGGGATCAATATTTCTTATTTATTTGTCTTTTGTTCATTGATTGCACTTCTGTATTCTGTTAGTGTTGCATTCCTTTTGTAATCTAGTAATTGTGTTATGAAATTGATCACGAGTTTAAAAAAAACCAGCAGCCACAGACTTAACTATGTGAATTCCATTTTTACTTTATCATGCACATTGGTCTTACACTGAATTTATACATTTTGCTTTGAGACCAAAATATTGTCAAAAATTATTAATACAAAACTTGCATTTTCAGATTATGAAAGGGTCTTCGGAACATCCAGAAAGCATGATTTTGCATGATTTGCATCATTTGTTCTAAAGCTTCTTGGGCCTTCAGTGGCTCCAAAACCCTTTGAAAAAAAAATTTCCTCGCTCCGCTCGTCGAAATATGTTTGCCAATAACTTTTAAAAGAGGCGTTACAACCAAACTTTAATACTATGTATACATGCAATACATGTATATGCAGTTGAGAATATAAAAGATTCATTTCTGCAGAAGATGATGATTAATTGTGATTAAAATAGTACATAATGACTTGACTATACATGCATTATTTATAGTTAAACAAATCATTTAAAAATTGTATGCTTTCGAATAACATAAATATAGTTGTGAAAATGAATAATCAGTCCCTTGATTTAATGAAAATGGAAAATCTTGCTTCAATAGTGCAGAAAATGAATAATCTGTCCTCTTAGTTTACAAAATTAAATAACCGATCAAAAACAAATCCTCCGCCCCCCCCCCCCCCCCCCCCAGAATATCAAATGGTCGTCCCTAAGAACATCGATATAATAGATTTAAGAGAACTGTTAATAATATAACCTAAATTAGAATATTTATTCATATCTATATGCATACCATAATGCATGAGAGATACATATATATAATATGACCTATATTAGACCACGAGCATTGCAGGGTCCTTTGATGCTTAAACGGCTTGAAAATTATTGTGTTGTAAAGAAACACAAAAATAAATACGCGAACACATAAATATCATGATCAGTATTAGACCATGATCATTGATGTTAAAATGTCTTAAAAATAGGGTTTTTGTTTTAAATGTTCTAAAAGAACGCACTGATACCAAATGCAAGAGAAATATAAATAATATAACCTATATCAAACCATGAACATTGGAAGTGAACGAATAAAATAGTCGTTTAGTGTTTATACCTCTTTTAAACAAAAGATGATTGTTTTATGATTTCAAATGATAGAAATACTGAAGTAGATAAAAACTACATATTTTATATAATAGTACCTACATGTATCTTAGACCATGAATATTGGAGGGGAAAAAATTATATTACTTGTATGACGGCAGACGAAAAAGGTTTGAACAAATTTCCGAACCACATCGACTATATCAACCAAAGGAACGGATGGAAAACAACTGTCATATTCCTGCTTTGGTACAGATATTTTCCAAATTAATCGATATAAGAAGATGTGGTATGAGTGCCAATGAAGTAAACCATATTATAGGTCAAAGTTCGGTCTTCAACACGGAGCCTGTTCGCACCGAACACCAAGCTATAAATTAAAGGGCCCACTAATTACTAGTGTAAGACCATTCAAACGGGAAAAATCTATATAAAAAAGAGAAACGATGAACACTTATGAACCATATAAAAAACTACTAAACATCATGTCCCTGACTTAGGACAGGTAATAACAAATGCAGCGCTTTTATACGTTTTAAAAGGTACCAAAAGAAGGGCGAAAGATACCAGAGGAACAGTGAAACTCATAGATCGAAAATAAACTGACAACGACATGGCTAAAAATGAAAAAGACAAACAGACAAATAATAGTACACAAGACACAACATAGAAAAACTAAAGACTAAGAAAAACAAACCTCACCAAATCTAAGGGTGATCTCAGGTGCTTCGTAATGGTAAGCAGATCCTGCTCCACATGTGGCACTCGTTGTGTTGCTCATGGTATTACAAAGCCGTAGTCTAATTTGTTAGGTCACATTCGTGAAAAGGGAACGGGATTGTAGTTACAACATAAGGAACATATATTGTATATCATGTGTGAAACGGTTATTCCATCACGGTCAACCAACTCGTGATTACGTCCGTAAAATTTACAAAGGGATGCATTTAACTTCACCATTTGGAAATCTTGGTTTACCAACCGTCACCCATATCTGAAATTCTAGTGTAACATCACAACATAGAAAAATGTAGAAATACACACTATGAAATATATTGAAATGGCTTATCTCAGTCAAAAGACATATAAACACAAGTGAACATACATCGAACGAATAAATTTGATCTATGACACAATGTAAATAGAAAATCAATAAAATATAAGATGTTAAACAATTTCAGAAAAAAAACATAACCTAGGATAAAATACCGCCAAATAGAATAATGTCCACAGGTGAAATTAAAAGTTTTAAATCTAGTTTTTAAGCTATGCATGTATTATTTCTATAGAAAATAATTGATAACATATTATCCTATAAGATGTAATATGCAAATACGAAAACTGATGCACTACATGTAGTTACTAGTAACTCATAACTGTAATTTGAGCTTTTGACAACTTTGAGAAAGCAAACGCAAAAGTCAATGCCAGTTTCAATGTATAAATACATCTGTTGAAACTCATTAAAGAAAACAATGTTCATTTGTATTTGAATTTTTATGGGGAAAATATATGATAAAAAGTAATATGTAGGTCAATTGAATTATTTGTTTTGCTGTAACTTTTGACATACTTCTGATTAAGATAAAGGATATATAATAGTTTCTACATTGCAACAGAAAGATGTTATATTCTATTTTGGCAAATACAAGGACGATGGAGTCATACTAATCATTGAAACTTCAGACAACATTTAAGATTGCTGTCGTCTGTTAAAATATTAAAACACCTCATTTTTTTTTATATTCAAAATAAAATCTCAAACGAGAGAAGGTCAACATGTCAAAGATTGACAAAAAATGTCATGTTTGACCTACATATACTTTTCCATTTACATTTCTACAGCTGTAACTCTGAGCATATATTTCGAGGATATATACACTGTATCAACGGTGAAGACAGATTCCATGTCCTTTATCTGTTTGGCTCTGATGTCTAAGATAAGTATACATGTATGTGGCAAAAAAGGGGCGAAAGATACCAGAGGGACATTTAAACTCATAGATCGAAAATAAACTGATAACGACATGGATAAAAAAATAAAAGACAGACAGACAAATAAAACTACACAAGACACAACATAGAAAACTAAAGACCAAGCAATACGAACCCAATCAAAAACTTGATGTGGGGACCAGTCTGATTACAGGTGCAGAAAAACCACAGTTAAGACAGGATCAAATTAATACACATTCGTACTAATTTGAAAGTCTAAATTTTAGGTAGGTGTTATGAAAACATTATTATTATCTTTACCAACTGATCATTCTGAGTACTGTAGTACATCAACTTAAAAGACAAGAAAATATCCGTTTTAATAACTCAATGCAACATTTTTCTATATAAGACATAAGTGCTAAAAAAGAAAACCCAAATCGGATGTAATTACATGCGATCATTCTCTGAAGCACGAAACATTTATCATATTTGGCTTTATAACTATTTTGATCTGAGCTTCACTGATGAGTCTTAAATCACTAAATAATTCAAAATTTGGTGACTATGTGAAACGTATCTATCCAATTGAACTAGAGATAAAGAATACTACAGATACAGTTCAGTCGGCCTCATATCTTGACTAACGTCTGGAAATTGACAATGAGGGTAGGTTGAAAACAAAACTTTACGACAAAAGAGATGATTTCAGCTTTCCTATTGTGAACTTTCCAATTCTAAGTAGCAACATTCCAGCAGCACCTGAATACGGGGTATATATCTCCCAATTGATACGATATTCCCGTTCTTTCATTTTCTATCACGATTTTCGTGATAGCGGGTTGCTGCTCACAAGGAAGCTATTAAAACAAGAGTTCTAATGGTGAAGTTGAAATCATCCCTTCGTAAATTTTACGGACGCCACCACGAGCTGGTTGACCGTTATGGAATAACCGTTTCACAAATGATATCGGATATGTTTGGTACGTCGTAACTACAACCTCTTTCTCTTTCATGAATGCAACCTACCGAATTTACTATTTACCGGATTTGTTATCCAATAAGCAACACAAAAGGGTGCCACATGTGGAGCAGGATCTGCTTAAACTTCCGGAGCACCTGAGATAACCCCTAGTTTTTGGTGGGGTTCGTGTTGCTTATTATTTAGTTTTCTGCGTTGTGTCATGTGTACTATTGTTTGTCTGTTTGTCTTTTTCATTTTTAGCCATGGCGTTGTCAGTTTATTTTCGATTTTTGAGTTTGACTGTCCCTCTGGTATCTTTCGTCCCTCTTTTATATAGACTAAACGCGAGTCTGGTGTATTAAATTATAATCGTGGTACCTTTATTTTATAACTATTAACACCACTGTGTCCATGCCTCTGCTGATGGACGTTTTGTCCCCGAGGGTATCACCAGTCCAGTAGTCAGCACTTCGGTTTTTACATTAATATCAATTATATGGTCATTTTTATAAATTTCCAATTGATAAAACTTAAATTTTTCGAAAAACTAAGGATTTTCTAATTCCAGGAACAAATTACCTTAGCTGTATTTGCCCTGATTTTTGAAAATTTGGCTGTATTTGACACAAATTTTTGGAAATTTGGGTCATTTATGCTCCTAAACTTTGTACTTGTTAGGCTTTATAGCTATTTTGATTTGAGCGTCACTGATGAGTCCTGTGTAGACGACTGGCGTATTAAGTTATAATCCTGGCACCTTTGATAAGTCTAAGATTAGAAATAATACATAAACAATAGCACAGGTAAAGCCAATCGACGCCTTGTTTTTTTTTCTGATAAAAAAAAAAAAATAACCGAAAAGACCGTAATAAACACGAGAAAGACCACACATTGAACACGCCACGATTGTATCGAACCCGTATCAGTAAAACAACAAACATAAAATCGAAAAAAGTATAAATACGAGTATCACTTTGTGTAAGTATAGCAGATATATAAACAGATTAAATGTCAGCAACTATATAAATGAAAAACGGTAGAAAAGTTGAAAAACAGGACCTAAAGAAGCTCGACTGGGCGTATTGAATTTCCGCTAATTTTTCAAAGTCCCAATATTACGTTTCCCCAAATTTAAAGTATACGTTTCCGCAATTTGTATTTATTACTTTTCCGGAAATTTACCTGGTAAATTATAAATATTTGAATATATGTTAGATAAATTATTTATTTTATCTTTTTAATAAAGAAAATATTATGATCTTAAATCTACAATTTACTAGATGAAACTAGTTGACTCGGGTAAGGATTAGTTAAACTTCACTGAGAAATCTTTGATTTGGCTTACTTGCCAACTGACATGATTGAAGAATGCTTTGTTGAATTAATAGCCGATGCTCCATCTTACGATAAATGCATGAAGTCTGCCGATTATATATCGAAATTTTATATAGATGGCAATTCGAGATTTCCACCAACCATTTGGGCATCAGCTCCTGACCCAGAGGAAAAGAGAACATCGAATGGTGCCGAGTCTTTCGTGCCTACCTGAACGAGCAGTTTTAAGCTATATATAGCTAGCCATCCTAACATATTTGTCTTTGTCGATGTGCTATTGAAACTGCAGACAACATCTTACATAATGATCCCCGTTCGGAAATATGAAAATGAGAAGATGGATTACCTTCTTGAACAAAATACAAAACTTGTAACGGTAAATGTAATACTGTGGACTTTGTACGAAGTTTTGGCTACAAATATTCTGCCAGAACTGACTTATGAACTCATATGGGTCATTTTCAAAAAATGTCGAATTTTGAAATTGAAAAATTTATTAAAAGTTACTTATTCAAACAACCCTCTACATAAGCAAATCAAAACAAACAGTACTTTAAGAAAAACATATTAAAAGATGCAATCTTAATGATGTCATACAAGAATATCTGGAAATATTTTTTGATCGGTGGTACAATATTTTGTCTATGATGATATCCTGTTACCATTTTCAAAAGACATTTTGGGTTATTAAGAAAAAGTTAAGTTAATATGTTAAGCTTGTTTTACGTAGCCAATTAGATGGTTTTCAAGAAAATAAACTTCTATATATATATTCATTCTGTAAAATAATAGATTATTTGCCAATTTTCCAGGTTGTACTGAAAAATGCCCCTAAAAATTGGTTTTCAAAGGTTGTAAAAATTACCACCAGTAATGCAAGTCTAAGATAACAATTTATATTGTTCGGCATTTTTTCACCCTTTCAAACAAACCCAACATCAAGTAAATCCCTCATAAGTTAGTTTACCTTTCTCTTTATTTCATTGGTAACAGGAACGCACGTTTCTGATATATCACTATATAAAAGTCTATCCTGTTACCTTTTTGTCTATCCTGTTACCGATATCAGTATTGCACATGCAAATGCTTAATTGGAAAGATTAAGACGTTATAACCTTATGATGAGTTCAAACAACGAAATATTTCATTCCTTTTGCATCTATATGTTAAGATAAAAAAATTTAACGATGTTTTTGTCTACAATTGTCTATCCTGTTACTGTAACCATAGCAACCATAGTAACAGGATAGACATAACAGGATAGACAAATTTCTTCGTTTTTGATTGCGGTTGTGAAATAACTACTCCCTTTGGTGAAGTGATTATGGTTTTCTATTATGAATTTGGTTTTAAACACGTTATTGCACTTTTTACAAGCATACTGTTGGTGTAATTAATCAAAATTGTTGGTAACAGCATAGACATGAAAAAAAGTACACTCTATTTTTTTTCACTAAATGTCTTGAAATTTCTTTTCTCTACACTGTCGTTGAAGAAACCAGGCGTATTAAATGTTAAGATTACTTTGCACTTTTGAAATCAATTCAATATTCATAGGGAGCAAAATTTAACGGCTGATTTAAGTAGCGGTAACAGGATAGACATGAACCTCCCGTACGCTGATTGAATTTAGTTTGTAGATGATATGTTAAATACAATGATAAAGAAGCTACAAGTTTTCGTTAGAGTAATAATTAACGTTCTTAAAAGTCCCTTTCGCAGATATCAAGGCGATCAGAAAATCGAAAAAAAATCATTTGAAATGTGTTTTTCTGACACTGTACGCACACAAATACCCCCAAAATCGGACTTTAATGCAGTTTAATCTTATCAAAACAGATGTAAGTTGTGTTTATTCTTAATGTTCTGAATCACAAATCCGACAAGCTTTCATTTAAACCATTACAACTGAAATTTCTATTAGAAATAAAAATTTTAGCATGGGTGTACTGAAAATTCGACATTTTTTGAAAATGACCCTTATAAGATATATCAGATTAGTGCTGACTTTTGAACATACGTTTTCATACATTTTAATGATGAATTTTACTAACATGTTATGATGACCTTTAACTTAATACATATTTATTTTTTTATTATAGCTTTGCTTTCGATCAATAGGTATGCCTTAATTATTTGCAGAAAAGTAATAATTTATTTTTTTCCGGAATAGTTACTTTTTTCCGGAAAAGTAAGTTATTTATTTGCGGAAACGTATACTTTTTTTTTCCGGAAACGTCATTTTTTTCCCCGAAAAAGTAATGCCAATTTGCGGAAACGTAAAACATAACAAATGACCTTGTATTCATAGACATCTGTTAATACATAAAAACATTGATTGCTAACCTAAAATGCATTATTGGATAAAAACATTTCAAGCAATATGAAATTTTTTTTGCGCCTTAAAAATTCAAAAGTCATACATATTTAATTTCTTCTGCAAAAATAAACTTTTTATTTATGAGCAGTATTTTTTGTAAATAGAGGAATATAATATGTATTATTTTGCAAATAGAGTAATATAATAAACTATATATTTCCTACATGCATTTCCGTAATTTTTTTTCGAATGTGTATAAAAAAGTTCTCTATTTTAGAACAGAGGCATTAGTTTTTAACTTTACAGTCATTTATAACTCCAAATAGTGTACGGTAAATTATAAATAGTACTCTCAAAATAATATTTTCGATTTTGGTATAATCATTATGTATACACGATTAGAGTTAGGGATGTCTGATAACGGTATCAGTATTAAGGTAGCACAATACAAAGATTTTATAACTCCAACTCCCAAGTTTTAAAATGCTGTAACTTTCTTAATAATGCTTGAAAATTTATAAAAGTGATAGTTTTAGATAGCTAACAGATTACTCTTTTCAATTAATGCAATGTTAGTATTATGCAACAATTATGTAACCAATTATAATGTTAACTGTGTCTAAAATATTTTCCCCCAAATTTCCACTTTCAAATGAAATTAGCTTCTGCATAGGTATCCCTAGAGGGTTGATTTTATTATATGTTGTTCCTATGGCCATTATCTACAAAAGGGTGTCTCAGATTTCAGATAAAATGTATAAAACAAATTGTACACCTAATTAAACATTATCTTCTTTTATGTGGTTAGGATGATTACACTAATTAGAGATTTATGAGAGAATGAAATACCATAGAGACAATCTGAGACACCCTTATGTAGCCCATGATGTGTTGATTAAGATTTCGTTAAAATTTTCTGTATAGTTAAAGAGATGATAGAGCTAAATTCATTCAAGTGAACTTACCCAGATTTTGCCACTAATTACATAATAATTGATTACATAATGATTGCATAATAAAAATATTGCATTGATTTAAAAGATTAATCTTTTATCTATCTATGTATACCTCTTTTATTATTGTCTATGCATTCATAAGAAACTTACAGCATTTCAAAGGTTAGTGATTGGAAGTAAAAAAATCTTTGTATTGTGCTACCTTAAGTTTGGGTTGAAATTTTTGTACATAGTTTCCTTTTTTTAATGCGGAAATATGCAAAAAGGTATTTATAAGCATATAATTTCTGATGACACGTTATAAAGAATAGAAATTATAAACCAAGGACATATGAGTTAATGTAGCTGGCCACGTTTAATGTCCAATTAAGTATATAAACAAGAACTGTGTTTTAAGACGTTTACTCACCAAACACAAATATGTTTTACTTTTCCCCTCCAGTGATCATGGTTTAATATAGCTTATATCATTAATATTTCTTTGGCTTCTCTAATAGTATTTATACAAAAAATAAAACAATGATCGGATTTTAAGACATTTAAACATCAAACGACAATTTTTATTTAATGTAAAAATGTAAAATAACAAGGAAAATTCAAATAGGAAAGTTTCTTATCAAATGGCAATGTTATTAAATCAAACGAATTGAAAACCACTTTCACATTCCGGACTCGGTAAGGGCAAGTTCTTATGTAGAAAATTCTGGATTAGACATGGTTGTATAGATAGATAAGCCCTTCGCTTGTATGTCAGTCGCATATAAGTATCTTCTCAATAGTACAAAATATTTTATGCATAAACCCGGATTTAATTTTTTTTTTAAATAAAAAATGGTCATGATATGAAACATAAGTCATTTTATCCGTCGTTGAAAACCTAATTTCATTGCAAAATATGGGAACAGGAACATTTTAGGGTATACTCAACTTTATGCAACAAAAAATGTGCATCGGATTTCTTCCCATTAAAGTACACTCAATATATACATATATCTATGGTCGAGCCTGTAAGTAATAAATCTGCTATGAATTTAACATGAAAATTCAACGTAATTGTTTTGATTATTTCAGACAAATTTCTTATCAAAATGTTTAAAACTTTTTCTATCAATTTGTAATTTTCAAAATGGACAATATTCAAAATGATTTTTTTTTATCCATAAAAAAGAGTTCACACTCATCGGGTTCTCTCCTTCACAGGAAGTTACAAGTCTGAAAAAAATGTCCAGAAACTTGCAGAATATCATTTATCCATAGTAATGATTCTTCCATCAATAGTATCACACAGATAACATAAATAGTCTGGTTGAAGTAAAAAATGAAAAACAAGGACAGTAGAATCTTGCGTATACCAAGGAAAGTCTAATGACACACTCTAACTTTTCTTATTTGAACGAACTAACAGAAGGCCGTCCCTCAACAACGAGACAGTTTGCGAATGATACTATTTTATTTGACCCTTTCGTTATGGAACGACTTCCATGAATTGAACTTCCATCTTTTCAGTTAAACAATTTTCGTATAAAGGTTCTTTTTTATTAAGCTTATAAAGTAAAACATAGAATTACAAAAATACCGAACTCCGAGGAATTTTAAAACGGAAAGTCCCTATTGAAATGACATAATTAAAAACTTAAACACATCACACAAATAAATAACAGCTTTTATATTCCTGAATTGGAACAGACATTTTCTTTTGTAGAAAATGTTTGTTTAAACGTGTTTAAATAGCAAGCTAAACCTTTTGCTAGTATGAAAGTCACATTCCGAATTATTTGATATAATCGGTAAATATTTCAAAAATAGAGGTACAGCAGTCAACATTGTGTTTTAATTTTAATCATTTTCTAAAAACAAAGAAATAGGTAACAACAAAACAAAGAAAAAGACACATAGACAAAGTATATAATCAAAAACGAAGGACAAGATTAAAAAAAAATATACAAAAGCACAATAACACAATAACGGAATTTATAACCAGAGAGCGACACCAAATGGATATCAACAACAATAGACTAAACAATAAAAGAAATATTTATAAAGACAAATAGCATAATACTATTACACGAAATTAAGACGATAAACATCGTCAGTACCTATAATCTATACTTGAAGACCATTTTAAGCCATACACTTGATATTCCCTATACCTTTAAGCTCATCAAAATGTTCTTACAACGATGTCTAATGCTCAGAAGCGCTTTTTGGATTCCATACTAAATAACAACCCGAAAACCAAGTACATATCAGTACATCTAGGTGGCCACGTGAGTTAATTTCTCATAAAGCATACAATAATGTTATTCTTTAAGACGTTAATAAATCAAAACGAAATTTTCATATTTCCCTCTAATGATTATTGTTAAACATTAGTCATATTATTTATATTTTCCTTTAATCTATAATGGTATTTACATATAGCATAAAACAATAATCTAATTTTAAAGACGTTTAAGTATCTAACAAAAATCTTTTCTTTATCATTAAATGGTCATAATGAAACATACGTCGTTTTTTCTTTCGTTGAAAATCAAAATTCATTTTAAAGTATATTCGACTTTTTGGACACAAAATAGTGCATGGTTTGCCATTCGGGTACACTGAATACACACGATTGTACTAGGGGATAGTCGATACAAATATCTATATAATTGTCTGCGTGGCAGGTTTTGTATACAGTTTGCCTCTTATAAAGCTTACAACATACAAAATGGTACTAGTATTCATGATATATATAAAAAGTAAGAAGATAAAAGAGGGACTGTCAAATTTATAGATTGAAAAAATGATTGCTAACGAAATAACTATACACCAGAGACAAAATGACAAGGACGTAATATAATCATAGATCACCGCATGGCCTTCAACCATGATAAAACTCATACCGCATACTCAGCTACAAAAGACACCACTATGACAAATGTAAAACAATTCAA